>JAYJMB010004730.1:0-12688 GCA_036873735.1 Pouteria campechiana | reverse complement strand
TATCGACCCGGCAAAATTAGCAAAACTTTACAATAACAAAAATTTACATTTGTAAAATTTTCCAGGGCCTTACAGCTTCAGTTCATAATTCCTAGCAGTATCATTCAATATAATGCATGAAGGTGAAATCCCTATATTCGGGCATGCAAACTCCTTCAATAGCTGTTGAGCTTGTTGAGCCACTCGATTCCCCATGTTGTCAGCCATGTGAATTTCTTCTTATTCACTTAAAACTCTCTATCTTGATTTCTACTTTATCACTGTGATCAGTCAATTGAAATAGAACGGAATTCAGTGATGTCCTTTCGTGCATTCACAGTTTTTTTTAAAAGAAAGAAAGAAACAATTAAAAATCTTATATACAATTAGATACAAAAACAAAAAAGAATGATTGTAACTAACTTAATAAAATCAATTTAGAACCATCCCCCAGTAATAGCGCCAAAAACTTGTATGGTTCAAATTATAAATCCTTGCAAGTGCATGAGTGTAGAGCAGTATAGTATGCAATGCATGGTCGATCCCACGGAGAATAGTCAAATCGATTCAATTAAATTTAATTACTGAATTATCACTATTTAAAAGAACATATTTAAAGCTAAGAAAGGATGGATAATAAATTGAGTGGAATTGTAGAAATCAACAAGTATGAATGATGTAGGGGAATTAATAAGAGGCAAGGGTCTAGGGATCCGATTTATGATTATTAACATTATGTGAATAGGTTTAAATCAAGTATTTTCACTTGTTCTAATTACCTATGGTGTGCAATACAATTGAGATGAAAACCCATTAAGACTAAGAACTTAATGAACCAAAGAAAATGGTTTAGCATAAGGTGTGTACCATAACCCTCTATCCTTTTCATTCAAGGGAGCTTATGGTTTAGCATATGGTGTGTACCTTAACCATGCTAGATAACCAATATGATTCACAAAATTGGCAATCAAGCAATTTAACAAACCAAATGATTGCAAATAAAACAATGAATAAACAATGAAATTGCATTAATGAACCAACATTTCCAAACAACAAAGTTTATCAAACAAGGCTGCATCTTCACCTTAGAAAGAGAAAACTTATTTCATAATGAAAAAGGAAAGAACTCCCTTCATGAAGCACAACATGATGCAGAGCATCCTTCTCCTATTCCTCTTGCTTCCTTGAAACCTCACCTTCTTTCTCCACAAAAATCACTGACACTACACCCCAATAACCCTAAAATAAACCCTAAATGAATGCTAGAGAATACCCCAAAATCCCTCTCTCAAAGCCTTAAAAAATAGTAGACAATCAGAGCAAAAATCATGTAGAAAATTTGGATCACTACTGGAGTCGTGACTTGAAATTCAAGGCCGCAACATGAAAATCTCTAACTCCATAAAATGCATTACACAAACTAGACACCGTGGCTTGGAATTCCAGATAGCGGTGTGGATGCTACTGTCCTCCAAAGCTGCTTTGTTTGGCTGATCTTTGCAAGATTTCTTGATCTATATGTTTAAGTTTCATCTTTCTTTCATTTTTCTCTGCTTTTCTAGTCTTCAATTAACCTACAAAATTAAATAAATTCATGTAAAAATCATCTAAATCTAACAAGGATTCATAAATAACTAAGCTTGGACATATACAATGTAAGTGAATGAAATTCACTTATTACCCATTAATGGAGTGTGAGTTTTAACATCATGTAAGAGTTTAAGCCTTTTATGGTTTGTTTTATGTTGAATTCATAGGCTTTTTTTAGAGTTCAAAGGTTCAAGTTCTTACTCTCTAATGGCTACCATGAACATCCATCTCTAAACCCACCACATCATGAGTGAGAGAACTCACTATACACCATGGCATAGCTTGTGTTTAAACCTCAAGTAGGCATGGCTACCATTAGAGAACAATGAGGAATCTCCTCTGGGGAAGAATACTCCTTTAGCTCTAATCTATTTCTCCTTGCGGCTATGTGAGGAAGATCATGTTTTTGGGACTTTGTGCCTATTTATAGTCAGTTTTCAGTTATGGGGATGCTGCCAAGGTTCAACTTTGAACTTTGATGAATGCTGGCAGGGTTCAAGCTTGAGGGAAGCTAGCAGGGTTCAATGTTGAACACTGAAAATTGACAAATTCTAGACAACGCTAGCATAACTCAAGTTGCAAAGTATTGGAGAAGGCTAGTAGGGTTTAGCTTGAGCATTGAATAATGCATGGTAGCAGGGTTCAGCTTGAGAACTAACGAATGCATGTTGGTAGGGTTAAGTTGAAGGATGCTGGCAGGGTTCAGCTTGAACACTGGAGAAAGCTTGACAGGGTTCAAATAAAGGATTCTGGTAGGGTTCAACTTGAACATTGGAGAAAGTTGGCAGGGTTCATCTTAAACACTGACAATTGCACGTTGGTAAGGTTCAGCTTGAACACTAACAAATGCATGCTAGCAGGGTTCAGCTTGAGCACTAATGAATGCATGCTAGCAGGGTTCAGCTTAAACATTGATGAATTCTAGAAAATACAATCAGAGCTCAAGAGGATGGTGTAGGTAGAGCTCAACATGGGTCTAGTCAGGGCTCAAGTAGTGTAGGCATAGCTCAACAAAGAATGCAGTTAGAGCTCACAGATTGGCATGGTCAGAGCTCAAAAAATCACATGGTGAGCTCATGAAATGGCATGGGCAGAGCTTAGGAATTGACACGGGGCTCAATAATTGACATGGGTAGAGCTCAAGAATTAGCATGGGTAGAGCTCAATAAATGACATGGGCAAAGTTCAAGAAATGGCATGGGTAGAGCTCAAGAAATAGCATGGGCAGAGCTCAAGGATTGGCATGGGCAGAGTTCAAGGATTGGCATGGGCATAGCTCAAGAATGACATCGGCAGAGCTTAAGAATGACATGGGTAGAGCTCCGGAATTGGAGTGAACAGAGCTCAACTTTTGCATGGGCAGAGGTCAATAGTTTGAGTGGGCAAATCTCAATAATTTGGTGTAGGAAGAGTTTAAGTCTTGCATATTGTTATAGTCAATGTTCAATGAGAGTTGCTATCCATCAAAGTTTAGCCTCTTTGAAAAAGTCATTAGTGTTTAGCAAGCTTGCAATGTCATAAGGGTTTAACATTTGTATTTTATTAAGTCCATTTGTTTAGTAATTTACCACATCTAATCATGATCTAATGATTTAGATCGTCTAACAAATGCCCCTTAGGCATAGATCATGTGGTAATGATGGGTATCTTCAACGAATGATGTTGGCTCTGAACTTCATGTCTCCATTTAAATTGCTTTCTTTCTTGGATGGCCCATAAAATTTGCCCCATCTTCATGTAATCTTTGTAAAGGAGGTGAACATTTTATGATATCAACTACCATTAACATCCATTCACCTTGGATAAAAAATGCTAAAATGTCTTATAGACATGGTAGAACCCAAATCTTGGATTTGAATAGTGGGGCTTGGAATTTGGAGCTAAGCCAGTAGCTCTCATCTTTCATCTTCATTGAACTAGTAACTTTAGGCCATTATACAAAGCTAATGGATTTGTAAATTCAACAAGGCCCATTCTTGTATTTGTTGGGTGGGTAGTGATGGCTTTACTAATTTCTAAAGGGAGAGTTTTGGAGCACTACACGTAGTTGGCAGTTCTTCGCCCCCCAAACTTTTGGTAGCGCTTAACCCCCTTGTTGAATTTTATTGTACTAGTTGCCCATTGAAACCTCTAAAAGGTGGCAATGTTCAGCGATTTCATGCATGTAAAGCCAACAAGGCTAAAGATCGATAGCATTGAACTCCTCCAAGTTGTTCTGAACTTAGCAAGGATGGGGACTTGGTAATGCTAGTAGGTTTGGGAGTTTTGACCGCGACAATGTTAGTTATTTGCATAATTTCCTGTAAGGCCTTTGCAAGGTCAACAGAGCTGGGGTATTACCGGGTCATTTTCGAATGTTGTTAATGAAATTAGTAGCATCTAACACTCATTTCGCTAGTGGAATTGGTAGTGCTCAACTGCCCAATTATTGGCAGATTCATCAATGTTGGAGTTTTGAGGTTGTGTGTCCGCAGAGCTCGACATTCTCAGCTTTGGTAGCTATTACATTTGGCAAGGTTAGACATTTTTCCACACTATTAGAGCTCAACTTTTTCAAGGTCAATAAAACTCAGTGACTCCACCGTTCAGCAGGGCAAGAGATTTGTAATAGCATTGTTCAACAGGGTTGGAGCATTGCAACATCGGTAGGGTTGGGCTTTCTCCACACTGGTAAACTTATTTAAATCTTGTCCTTTTTCACAAGCTTCTATTCATTATTTGACAACAATAGCATACAACAAAAACTTGTCTTCTCCTCTTGAGTTTTGTACAACTCATGCTTGAAATTTACAACAATATTTGTTGTTATTTTCATTGCTTGGATTTCACTCCGCCATTGCCAACATCACTACAACAATTTCATTTTTAAAATTTGTAAAGGTTAAAAAGTCCTTTTTATCCCCTTTTCAATTTTTTCAACCCAACTGAAAAATAATCTTTGGTAAAAGAGATTAACTTTGCTCACATAAAATAGACAACCTGTCTCTGTGAAAGTAGTTTCCATGGTAGCATATTTGGGGAGACGGTACTGTCTAGTTTCTTTTTAATGCATATAATATGACCTTGCTATTTTTGAAAATTTTCTACAAGAATCATCCTCATTCAATTAGGGAAGAAGATAGCTATGGTTGCATGTGAGCACGTGAGCACCATGCTGACATGTGGGCTGCTCACATGTCTAGTGGGCTTGGGAAGGAGAGGCCCAATTCATGAGTGCCTGGTGGGCTACTGTGTGCAACACAAGAGTGCTAGTTGGCGAGATCGTGATGCGATGCCCAACACTGTTGCTAGAGGGAGAAGCCTAATGGCTAGGAGGGCTTACGTTTATCGAGTCTAGCGACTTGGACGCTGAATTAAATGAGCCCAAATGGGCTTTTGGGAAGCAATTTAGCACTAAAGCTTAATGTTTTGCAAGTTTTATTGGGCTAGATTTCATGACAGTCCACCTATTTTTTGGCCTAAAATGTTTAAAATGGGTTAAACCTTATGGATGAGTATTTAAACCTAATTTTTCTTAACACCTCAGCAAGAATTATAGCTTTCAACTTGGTATTCAAGTTTAACCCCTTCCAAATGGACTCCAATGAACTTGATAGTTTCCAAGTCTTTATGGTTGGCTTTTAGCTAACCTGATTAGCATAGAATCCTAATGGCCAACAAATTATGAAATGCATCATAAGAATCACATCATGATCATTGTGTCTTGAGACATTTTTGACTTTTTCAAAGTAGCATTCAATTCTTGCCAATTTATGCTAATTTTAATCATTTGGAACTTAGTTTAAAATTCCAATATCTTAAAGTAGGAATTTTAATACTTGGAATGTGGTAAAATATCCCCCATTTTGATTATGTTTGATGATATCAACCCTTTTACTTGGGATTCTGACCTTTCTTTTATCTTGATTGTTCAATAGATGGATTCTCAACAAAGTGACCTACCCAAAAAAGCTCAACAAGAGCAAGGGGATTATAGTGAGTCACCCATTCGCTCGGCTGACTTGGATGATATCCAAATCTAAATAGAAGACTAGGAATATTATATGTCTGACCTTTTCACCATTCTAGATAAAATGAAAATTCCCAGGGAAGGTGGTTCAACTGTAGAGACTTTTTAGGAGGTTAACACAATACAAGCATCCAAGGATACTCCTCCATCTGACACCACAGTGCGATCTAGCTAGAGAAGCAAAGATGATGAATCTTCTACTAAACGATGTTGGTCCCGTCCTAAGGTAGCTCAAGAGGGAGGAGGGTGAATTGAGCTTTTTAAAATCTTGGCTAATATAAAACAAGGGTGCTTTAATAACTAGGAAATGAATCACAAAGCACAAAGCACACAGATATTTTATAGAGATTCAGCCCACAACATGGTACCTACTTATCTCTCTGAGTCAGCCTCACTCACTTTACTCAGTTTCCACTAATCACAAGTTGGTATTCCTGATCTTAATAACAAAATCTTACACTGGTTGATTTTCCAAAAGCTTACCAATAAACTTATATGGAGGTTGGTTTTCAAGGCTCACTAACAAACTTATCCCAGTTGATTTCAAAGCTCACCAACAAACATATATAAGATCAACAAGCCTCTTACTTACTATCCCAATTAATGAGAAATGTATAATAAGTAATGCCTCTTACATAGGCTGATAGCATTTTATCACTGTGCAGTTGAAAGAAAATTCCTAAGAGTAAATGCTATTATTTTTTTCTCTTACTTTTCTCAAAGATATTTAATTATTACAAATTCTTGGAATGACCCTCCTTACTCCTTTTATAGCTAAATTCAAATTTTGCCAATTGGAGAAGAAAATGTTCATTTAATGTGAGTGAAGGGACAGGATTTTCCATTCAATGGAGCTCCCTCATAGGTTTTCATGTTTGAGATTTATTGAGTCATGTCTGAGTTTAGTTTCCATATCTGGACTTAAGTTTTTAGACTCGTTTAACTTATTCTTCTTGAAACTGACTTCTTGGCCATGTCTTAAAATGAATCTTCATGTTTGAGTTTTGAATAGTCATGTTCGAAATTAAAATTTCAAACTTGGACTAGTGCTTGGCTTGCAACTGAGTTCTTTCTTTTATGTCTAGAAATGATTCACCATGTTTGGATTTGAGTGGCCATGTCTAAAATTAATATTTTAGAATTGGATGAACCATTTAGCTTGGAACACCATATCCGGTCATGTCTTAAAATGAATCACCCTGTCCAGAAACAATCTCCATGTCTATAATTAAGATATTGGACTTGGACTGGTGCTAGTTGCATTTTATCGCATGACTTAATCCTAGTTATGTATAGAATTTAGCTTGTCATGTTTGAGGTTAATATTTTGGACTTGCATCTTTAGTTGTGGCTATGTTCGAGATTTAGAAAATAGAATTTTTTGACTTGGATTTCTAGATACATTTGATTTTCCCTTCAGTCTTCAACAGTGTTCGTGTCTAGATTTTATGTTTGAAAATAACTTTATAGTTCTAGAGTCTTGGCTTCTTGTTCAGCAATGTTTGGGTCTTTTTATATGTCTTGAATTATTTATTTGATATCTAAACTTGCTTCTTTAGTGTCTGTTTCTTTGCTTGAGTGTGAAGCTTAGATTTTTCATCATTTTGAAGCCTTAATTTTTGTCTGAGTTTGAGTAAAAGTATGAATTACTTTGGCAGTGTTTTGAGGCATGTCTAGGAGTTGTTTCACGCACTACTTTTTTAAAGCTACAATGTCATTCTTTCTTATTTGAGCATTTACATTTTCTTCTTCATATATTTGTGGATCTTGTCTTTGATGTATTCTCATACGTGTTGTCCACTTATATTATTTTCCTGATATATTGGTTGTTGCTGCACACTTGGGAAATAATTATCAGTATCTTAAACTTTCATTTGTGTTTTTTCTCATCATCAAAACTTAGTTGGTTAAATATGCTCACCATCAAAATCAAGCCTAGTAAAGAGGTTTGGTTCAATAATCTCCCCCTTTTTTTGACGATGATAAAACATCTGAGTAAAATACCTTTCAAATATATAAAACAAGAATATACATAGGAAATAATTTTGGATAAGTTATATATAGCATAACTCCCCCTAACTTAGTGCATATATAGTAAGATGTTCTATTCTCCCCCTGAATGGGTGCATTGGATTCTAATCATGTATGCATATAGATAACAACTTTTCATATCATACAATTTATTTTCTCTTTGCATATAAAATCATGCAATCATTCAAATATTTCTCTCTCTTTTTGTCATTATCAAAAAGGTATATATATAATTCAAAACAAATAGTGAAATGCTCAAAATTAACAAAGAAAGCTTTATTTAATTTCATTTTAGTTCAAATAGAGTTACAAAGAAAGATAAACTTAAAGATATTTTAGTACAAACAAAGTGCTAAACTAACATTGAAAGGGGTGCAGCTGGGATGGGATGGATGGAAGAAAAGGAGGGATCCGAGAGATCAAGGTGGGGCCAATTATGATGCTTTGAAGTGTTTAGAATCATGCATAGGCATGCGTATGTTACTTTTGAAAGTTCACATTAGAGGACCCAAAGTTTTGGGCAGGGGAGAAGGGAGTGACTGCTAGTGCTACTTCTCCCTCTTAGTCCTTGGCGAAAAATGGTTAGTAGATAAGAACTCTCTTCTGCATATATCTCACTTTCATTTTCTCAGCTCATGATCTCTATCACACAGATTGAATTTTCTTAGGTTTTTACTTTTGCATTAGTAGCAAGAGGATGAATATGAGTTAAATAAGCACTGTTGCTAATAGTGAGTCAGTTGGAAAAGGGGTTTCTACAAGGTTCTAGTAGATTTTCAATGAATATTCAATTAAATGTTCGCTAAGTTTGGTCAGTAGATAAGAATGCTAAGGAGGAATGTTTTAATTCCTGCATGAAAATGAGATTTACTCTTGCAAATAGGAGTTTTAGAGTTTAAGAAAATAATCAATAGGACTTGAAAACTTGGACAAGAGTTAATGTGGCAAAGTCCAAAAATATTATTTTTGGACATGAAGGATTGTGTCCGAAAATGAGATTAAACAACGTCCAAATGTGATTTTAGACATGAATATGTCTAGAAATATGATTTTGGACATGAGTAGCTATGTCCTGAAAAATTTGCATTTGAAATGTTTTAATTAACATGGCATATACATATATATGGCATTTAGTAATTGATATATTCATTTAGATCATATATATAACATAAAGTGATGATCAAGATATTTTCATTATGCAAATGGATCTATCACTCCTAATTGTCTTCTAATCATACAAAATCTTTTCTCTTAGAGTGGCTTAGTCAAAATGTTTTACAATTGTTTTTCAGTTGGTACAAATTCTAAACATACATTATGATTTTGGACATGTTCTCTAATAAAGTAGTGATTTATTTCTATACACTCAGTGTTGGTTCTCATAGGATGGTTATACCCAAGAGGGAAGAGGTGAATTGGGTATATAAAAATTCATCCCTTAACCCCTATTAAAGCATTTCCCTCTTTCATGTACGTGTGTGGTGTGATTTAAAGTGAATGATAAAAATGTAAAGTGTATGAAGGATAAAGCAAGTAAACAAACACACACACAAACAATATAATTTTTATATAGTTCAGGAACCTTGTCTCCACATTCACTCTTCCAAGAGCACGCACTCATTGTGCCTTGGGTTCAACTATATCCCATATAATGGAAATACAATATTGCTCCCAGCACTCTTCCAGATTCCAACTCTAGGGGGGCATAAACAAGTTGCTCCCAGCACTCTTCTGGTTTTCACAAACTCATCAAGAAACTCATTGGTTTTGAAGATCACCAACAAACTTGATGGTTTTCTAGAGATCACCAATAACTCCTGGTTTTTAAATTAACCAAAAACTTATCACTTTTCCAAAGTGTTACAATTAAGCATAGGGGAAGATGAGATCTTTTACAACTCTAGTAATAAAAAAGGATCTTCCCAAAATGTAAGGATAATGACTATTAAGAATATAAAGGTTTAAGCTCAAGGATAGATAACTGAAGGTTTAAGCTCTTAGCCATGGGTGGATAGATTTGCATAAGGTTAAGTGCATCTCAAAAGTATTCCTTCATCACCTTTGAATCATCTCATCTCTTCTTATTAAATAGCTCTCAAACTTGATTGTTGGAGGAAGATGATCTTCATTAAATGGAGAGTCAAAAGTAGATGAGTAGGAAATAAATGTAAAGGACCATTTTGATAATCTCTCATTTGAAAACACCATCTTCTAATTAATTCCCATATGCTTATAGTCATTCTGTAGTGCTAACCTTGACATAGAAGAAAGTGAATAGCTGGTTCAAGCAATTGATGAATGAGATGTTGCAGCTTTGACTTGATTCACAGTTTTGGAAAGAAGATAATAAATTCTAACAAATTTAGTTTCTCTACTTTAATCAGTGCTTTATTGTATTTGTCTAAAGTTAATATTAGACAAAGTTTCTTTCCAGTTGGACAAACTCTCTTCGTCTTCCACTTTGTCCATAGTTGATTCTAGATGAAATTTAGCTTCTTCATTTTCAGACAAACGTGTTTTGCTCTTGAACTTCTTCTTCCATCCACTGCCTTTTCATTGTCTCTTTGGATAGTATGATATTTCAAATAGAGTATTCAAATTGATACCGTTAAGCATATTTCAAAATCTCTATAACTCAAACTTTTTGAAATGTGGCAGATGATTAGAGCAAATATCTACAATCTTGCAATTGGAAAATTAAATGGGTTCTTGATGTTAGATTCTTCTTTAGTACTTAGAACCTTCAAGCATTCCATTCTCCTTCAATGGATTCTTTATTTTTACCATCCAGAAAGATTGTGGGCCAGTTGGAAGAATATTGTTGGACAATCCAACTGCTGCAGAGTATTGAATTTTTGATATTTGAAAATAGTGAATTCTCATTGTGGCAAGTTACCGTTGTAGTGTTACTGTAGTAGACCACTATAGCACCTCTTTGTCTGAAGTAAGTAGTAGAGTTACTATAGCATCATTACTATAGCAGATCACTATAGCATAACTTTGTTTCAAGTAAGTATTAGATGAATATCTTTTTCTGACAGTATCATAGCATGTTACTATAGCAAATCACTATAACACTTCATCTGTTAATTTGTTTACTGATTGGCTAAAGCTTCACTTCATCTTCCACTTCATCTTACACTTTAGAAAATCCATTTCATCTTAGATAATCCACTTTGTCTTCCACTTCCACTTCATCTGGCACTGTAGTAGCACTGTAGCAGAATTACTTTAGCAGTGAACCTTCGCTTGAAAATTTCTGCACTTTTGCTACATCGTTAACTTGACATTTTTTATTATAAATCAAAATACATTTATCCAAATATAATATACATAAGTTAGATTATGGATAAATCATTTAAGCACAATTTCCTTTTCATCTAAAGAAAATCCTCTATGAAGCACAGTTATCAACATATGTTTACTCACACATGATTTTCACAAGTTATAGAATATGGATAAATCACATATTGTATTTTTCAATGAAAGCTTAAAGTGATAACTTCATAAAGCATATGATATATCTATTATCCAATATATAATAAACAAGGTTAATGCACTATAGATCATAACAAATTTTGCATTCTACAAAATGATTTATGTAATATGGTTGCATTCGAAACATTGTAATAATGATTATTCATGCCAAGCATATTTGTCTTTATTTCAACTTCCTAGACTAAAATCATCATTATCATAGATCAAGTGTTAAGTCAAGTTTTTTTTTCATCAAAATCATACAATAATTCCAATGTTCTCCCCCTTTTTGATGATGACAAAACTTGAAGACTTGTGACATTTAAAGGTCATGCTAATGAGCTAATAGCAAACTCCCCCTATCTAATTGGAATATATAATCCTATGGAGTTTGATAAAGATAGGTCATGACATATGATTCTATTCTTTTCTTAGATGCAAGTCATGACAAGCGTCCTTCCTAATACCATCCCAATTTTTCAAACAAATCTTTTTACATTTTTCTCCCCCTTTTTGTTAGCATCAAAAAGGTGTATGAAATGAATGGATATGTCTCCCCCTTAATAGCTAGAAGATAGGACAGGTAAATGCAATCAAGAGTATGGTATGGGATCATTACTGTCATCAAAAATGTTTTGCTATCCTTTATTGTATCAAGACACATAAAGCAAAAAGATATAAAGCATAGTCCATTCTTTTCCAAGTTTTCTTTTGTTCCAAACTCTCCCCCTTTTTATATTAAGGTTATGAGTCAATCTACATATTTCACCCTCTATATTATTGGATTCCTAAAGAGTTCACAACCACATATGGATCTTGGTCCTATGCAAAGCATAACTATGAGCATGAGATATGATTAGTTTTCAGCAATATAAAAATTAGATTCATTTCATGAGCAACATCAAAATTATAATCGAATTTTTGAAGATATGTAAATAGTTTTCAAGAATGGATCAATTCATATATCATTCTAAGGATGCATCAAAATCAAAATTCTCATTTAAACACAAAGGAAACTGAACTAACAATCATATTTCATAAAGAAATTGCATAAGAAAAAATGTCACATCATTTCAATAATGAAAACATCAAGTTTTAATCATATAAGTTGACAAACACACATCATTTCAATCATTCAATAGTTATGATATGACAATGCATGGCCTTAGTTGTGTATTTGTTTTTCTCATTAGTTTGTAGTTTCTTGATGTTGTTTAATGATGGTAAAGTAGAATTTCGCTTAATTAAGATTGGAATTTCTATCATTTTGGTCATTAGGTGATGCTTTGTATAACCTAAGTTTCTTATATTCCTTTCTTAAGATAGTAGATTAAGAAATATAACTATGAAGGTAATCTTTATTTGCGCCTTTCAAATTTGTCTACAGCTCTCTACAAATAATTCAATAGACGAAGTCAATTTCTCCGCTGTGAAGAAACCTTGTTCGCGCTATAAAGAGTTGCTTGCAACTTACAATAGACAAACCAATAGACAAAGCTACTTTGTCTATTTTCATTGGAATGAATTTGAGTGGAACCTATGCCTTCATACATGAGAGTAGAGTGTTTATTTCCGTGAGGGTTCTACTTATTTGGTTTAATC
>JAYJMB010004729.1:0-12688 GCA_036873735.1 Pouteria campechiana | reverse complement strand
GAAGTTTAATCTATTTCTTACACATAAATCTGAATTCCAAATTTCTCCAAATCTGTTAGAATGTTATTTCTAATAATCTGGAATAATTTCTAATAATCTGGAATAATTTACACCGTTCTAAAAATATTAATATTTCTGAATTATTATTCTAATTTATCTCAAGCATAGTGTGTAAATCTAACTGATTAGATTTATGCATAAACCATACTTGTATTAAGAATTTTATATTCTTAAATCTCATGAAAACATCTTTATTTCGTTTCTCAATGTAGTTGCGTACAATCAAAACAACCTGGAGCAAATTCCAATCCAAAGCAAATGCAGCGTGCGTCCCATTCTATTTACATTGTCTGACGCACACCCTTTAATGAATACAAAATTCTTTCCAAGAGAAATTTTATTGCCGTGAAGATTTCCATCTACATATACTTATATGTGTATGCGCCTGGTGAAGAATAAAGGGTGAATCTCATCTGACGCCATTGCAAAAATCTAGTACAATTTATTTTGAATTCATGATAGTTTAATCTTTCTAAGCATGAGATGAAATCCAATAAAATGGAATATATAAATTATGCTTTAAGAATATTTTGAATCATTCCAAAGAATGTAAATCTGAGATTTATAATTCTAATACATGTATTTAATCTATCCAAATCATATATTCAAATCTATATTCTATCTAGCATATTAATTCATACTAAATCTAATTAATATGCTCTCTTTAAATAAATCTATGCATCAATAAATCAATGAATGAATAAATTTAATGCATCAAACCAAAATATATAGTCTATGCATTCATCATCTTTGCATTACTTTTGAAAAATCTAAATAATGCAAAATATTTTTACTTACCGTTTTGAAGATAAAACTATAATCCTTTTTGTTTTTCTTTCTCTTTCCTCCCTTCTAATTTTTCCTTCAACAAAGAGTCTCTCCCCTTTCTTTTAGAATCCTTCCCCCTTTTAAAAAAGAAAACTTCCTTTATGAAAGTTATCTAGCTTATCCTTATACGGGTCCTACATCTTAAGAGTGAGAAGAAATATCCTTATGTGGGTCCTACATCTCAAAAGTGAGAAGGAAAAAATTAATTTCTCACAATTCTGAATTTGAACCCTTAATCTATACTTTTATCGAGTGTGGTTCTAACCATCTGAGCTACACAAGTTATTGAGATTTAATTAATAATTAAATCTTTTAAATCTTAATTTCTATGGTTAATTTTTTTTAATCATTGTCACATCAGCATAAAAGGACAAATTGTAATATTTTTTGTTATGGTTTATTACATTTGGACCCTAGGGTTCGACGATGCTTGCAACGATGATATGAATTATGATAATACCTAGCAAGAGCTTTCAAATAGGTATTTTGCGGTGATGAAAAAAAAAACCAGGTTGAACCATGCATGCCAATTCCATCGAAGGATTGTGTTTCATAAACAAAAGCATGCGTGTTGAATCCATACAAACGCCGGAACAGCATCTGTTGGCCTCATGGCGCTTCATCCACCAACAAAGGGCAAATTACTATGCTGTTTGGACGGACAAATGAAGAGGAAAACCTCTTTTCTCTCCTTCCATTTGCCTGCCCTAATTAATCTCATCTTTTCGTGGTAAAATTGTATTTTTTTTTTATAAAAGAAGATTTCATTGACATGACATATACCTGTCCTAGCACTTCTAATCTTTTCATTATTACTAAAAATATTAATATATTTTATCTCCATTTGCTTTATGACTTATATTACCTTTTATTATACCGACATGGTTTTCTTTGAAAGGACGAGTAGCATGAGATTTGTCGGAAGAAATCATAGGTGTAGCCAGAGTTGTCTGCGTGGATTGGATCGGCCAACGAATCAATTGGGTATAAACAATGGTGCAATGTTGAGCGAGCTAATTCCTCCAAAAGCATAAAATATGAAAATAATTTTATGAAAAAATGTAACCACGCTCAATTTTTTAAACGTATAAATAATTGCAATGAATTGTGAAAAATATTTTAAAACCCAAAATTCTCAGAAAAGGGCTACACATATTTCTCGATTATGGGTGACTAAAACCAATTTTCCGTGAAAATCTTGTCCTTTGGATCCATCGCTTGCACCGTCCAAGCGTCGTTCCAACAACGACTAAGCTACGTCCCACCGCTCCTCTGCTCTGATGGCCTATAAAAGCCATGCCGAAAGCCGAAGAGCAAAATAGCAAAGGGAGGAAGAAATGAAGAAGAAGCTGTCCTCGGCCGTGCTGCTCCTCTTCGTCCTAATTTTGACGGTGCTGAGGGCCGAGTCTGAAATGGTTTCATCCACCTCCGAGCCCCTTTCTGACAAGGCCGGAAATTTTGAGGTATCTTCAATGTCTGGGCCTCGTTCGGTGCACATCGTCTACACGCAAAGACCCCTCCAAGGGGAAGAAGACGTCGAAGCATACAACCTCCGTACTCTAGGCGCCGTCCTTGGAAGGTTTATTCCGTTTTCTCTTTCTTTTGTTTCGATTTCGGATTTGTGTTTTTCTCTGTTTCTGGTTTTGGATTGGGTGGATTCGGTTTTGGGTTTACCGATTTGATTGTTGTTTTTGCAGCGAAGAGGCCGCGAGGGAATCTTTGATTTATAGTTACAAGACGGTGGCCTGCGGTTTCTCCGCTAAGCTTACGCCGGAGCAAGTCGAGAAACTTTCAAGTAGGCCACCTGTTCCTCCTCCTCCCTTGTTCTGGTCTTTTTCATTTTTTCTTGTTTCATTTTTCAAGTTTTGATTTTGGTTATTAATTGGTGCTGTACCAAGTGTGATTCCCACCACTTGAATCGGGCTGGCCATTCTGTCGAAATCCGCGATAGGGTTGTGGAACTTCTGAGTCGATTAGTTTATCTCTTCCGCAATCTTCTTTGTGGGCCCCACTGTTTCAGCGGCTTGAATCGTCTTCCCTTGTGTCTGGATAGCTGGAAGGAAAACGGGGTGCTATGAATTTGGGATTTATAGGATCATATGTGCTCCAACTGTCGGAATGGGATGAAATTGAGGGGTTGGATGATGAGGCGTTTGGGATTTTCATTTATCTTACAATGAGAATTTGCCTTCGTCAGATTAACCACATGAACCCAATCACCTGAATTCATTTTTGGCTTTTGGTGCTTTCTGGTGGAGCTTAAATTGTCCCATGGAAGGTGTACTTGAGCGAACGGTATCTAATTTTGTGTTTGTTTCCACATCCAAGATTCATTATCGTTTGTAAATAGAATTGGATGGTAGCTATGAAGAAGAATTGGGAATTTTCACATTCCTTACATCTCCTCTGTCATGAAATCCCCAGTAAAGCGTGGAGAACGAAACAGTTTTCACCTGGCTTGATTGATTGGATGGATTCTCTTCAAATCTTATCACGTATATCTATACTAACAGCCCCATGGCTTTCAATCATTACCTATCTTCTCTTACCAAATGTATATCTATTTGTATTTATTCACTTTATATCATTCGTGTTGGATTGACATCATTTTTTCTCATTTCTTGCCATTTCGATCCAACAAGCAGACCCATCCCAAAGTGTTAAAAATTTTCAAATTTCGTGGGGATCCTATTCAATTCAGGGGGAATGAATTGCATGAGAAGCCTTTCATGACAACATCTAATCCATTCCTTATCTCTGAATGAAAATCCACTTTCCTTGAGATTGCAAGGCCCTTGCAGTTGCCATCCAAGCTGCAGAATATAGGGAAATGTCAATTAAAAGGGAGCTGTTTCCATGAAAGTGGTGATCTTTTCATGCCTTCTGTTGCAATAAAGGCTCAAAAGGTATCAAAGGAAAATGACCTTCAAGTCACCCTTGAAGAAAGGAAATTTTGTTCTAGATTTAAGGTCACATTGTTTTAGAAATGTTCATGTATGTTGAGCGTTAGCAGATAACTGCTTTCTTCATTGCCAGGTTGTTAGATATCCATGCAACAAAATTTTCAATTCATTGGTTAGTTATTGGTCCTATAACAGAAACCTAACAAACAAATATTAGTTACTGGGTTCAGTCTTACATGATCATGTGCAAACTTGTCACGATGGTTTATTCCATTTGCAATCATGCTGGAATGTGCAATGGGGGGGGTACCATAACATAGTTGATGGTAGACAATCTTGAACATGTTTCTAATAGGAGCTTTGCTTTGATTATCATCTAGACTGAGCCTATTCCCCAGATTTTCCTTTCATTTCTTGTGTACAAAGTGTGAGTGGAATTCTACGATCCAAAAGCATAGACGTCCAACTTTTTGATACACCAGAAGGTCTTCTTTTCTCTCACGCAATGGGCCTTAAACCTGTTTATCATGCTGACTTTGATGTTCATTGATCCATTACGTTGACCTTCTGCGCAGCAGCTTTGTTATCAAAGAATGGTTTAACAAACCCCTTGAACATCATTGAATTCAAGGCCCATGCATTTTCTAATAAAAAATGGACTCATGCTTTTACATTTTTTCCCTGTATTGCTTATTAATGTTCTAAAAATTAAATAAAGGAGATCTGCTATGTATATCCTTATTTTCTGTTAAGTGTGGGATGATATTATCCCATATTGGGCACACATTCTCAACTTGCTCTGTGTATACTTGGGCATTTCATTGAGAGATTAGAGAGACTTTTGCGAGCTTTTGTCAGGCATTGAAGCCATTTGCCGATAGGGGCTTTGTAGGGGCTTCCATTTGAATTAGAAATAGCATCTGGTAGTCTCTTTTGAACTCAAAAATCTCTCTGTGTTGTTCTTCAGCAGTCTAAGCTTTTCCAATTTGTCATGTTAATTGAGATTTTAGGCTTTTTTGGAGAAAGATAAAACAGGTGCAAACCAGAGGCGATTTAATTGTGACTTCAGTATGAGAAAATTAATTGGGGGCTAGGGGACAAGGTAACATGGTTTGAGGTAAAATTGAGTATTAACAGTAGAAAAGAAAAGATCGGATCTACCCTAAAAAGGTTAGGTTTGATAAGAGGTAGATGGACTATCTTGTTTGAATAGCGAATAGAAGTGATGCATGCATCTCCTCCAATAAAAGAGGAAGAAAACCAGTTTAAAACCCAATTACCTTCTAACCAAAGAGGGCCTAAAGAAGTTTACTAATAAAATGACTAGTCTGTTTCTATGCTTAAGTTCAAATTTTCCTTGAATAGTTCTCCAACTTGATGCTTTATTTCTGTTTGCATTTTTTGGGAGCTTCTCTTCTCTTTTCGTTTCTGTTCTTTTGAGACATTTGATGCTCTTTTATACCTGATTCTTTTTAGTTAACAACCACTGAAGATGTCCTTTCTTTTGGCAGAGATGCCCGAGGTTCTTCAGGTGCTCCCAAGCCAGACGATGAAGCTGCATGGAGGACCTGGGGGAATCTATTAGGTGCTAAAAGGGCCCCTGTAGATATGAGCTGATGGCTTCAAATGCCTTACTGTATACATAAATAAATTGTTAAGAGAATGAATGTTGAACCTTAAATGAGGATTCAGTCTCTATCGTGTATGGAATAGACGTGTATGGAAGCTCTTTGTTGGTAATATGGTTGAATTTTGCAGCTTGGTTGCTACCTATTTCATTCCATGCAAGCTTCTTAATTTACTGTGGCTACGATTCTATTGCGCATAGATGTGAATGGTTAACAATGATTTATCCGCTGCTGAGGAACTTGTTTTATGACTCTTGAAATTGCCCATGCAATTTATGGGGGGAATGCTTTTGTCCTTCCTATTTTAGCTTACGGGACGGGTTGAGGGCTACATTGGCTTTCATCGAATGCTTCGGCCTTTTTGTCAGCAGAAAAAATGATGAACGAGTATCAGAGAAAGGAGTCAACGTTGCATTGGACCATTTCAGTGAGAAAGCGGTTTTATAGGTCGACTTGGTCAAGTTCTGATTATGAGCTTTTTGACTTCTCTGAGGTAGTAATTTACACCGGTTTGATCTGGGAAACGCTTTTCCAAAGCATCCAGTGTTGCTTTGGAAAAGCGTTTGTTCTGGTCAGGAATTCCTAGAGAACAATACCCTTTGAAGTAATTTAAATTTTTGAGTTGCCAAACCTAATTTCAGTTGCGCTGCATCGATTTGGTTTCCCAGCGAATTAGCCGCGATGGCTAGCTTGCATTTTGATGTTTGTCTATGCTGCAGCGTTGTGGCAGACTTCTAGGACCCTAAAAATGGGTTCTTTGTGAATCTCAGTTTCTCTCGTACGCTGTCTTCGCAAATTGTATTTATGCATGATAAGGCTGTCGTCTAGGGTCGCCGCTCCAGCAGAATACGAAAGTGGGGCCCACATGTTTTTTGGTGAAATATAAACGGTTTATTTCATTGTATTTCGAATTTTACGTTATGAACAAAAAATCCGGGAGCTGCTCCTTTGTGTGGGTAACAAATATTTTCTTTAAACATTTGTGTGTATTTTTCATATAATTTATAAGTTTGACTAAAAATACAAATAATAATATATTTAAAATAAATTCTATATATATATATATTAATAGGTTTGAAAACCAGTAGCGAATATTCATTTTAGAGAGACGTTAAATTTGAAAGAAAGGTTAATTATAGCTTAGATTCTAATTACATGTGCTTTACCTGATCCGCTGTCAGAGTTCAACGCCCTCTTCACAACTCATTAATGGAGGGATATTAGTTATTTTATTTTTTCAATAGGGTGATTTCATCTTCTGTAGAGGCCTTGCACAAGCAATTCCCAGATCATGTCTTCCTGGCATATTAAATGAATTAACTTGAGTTGTATTTAATAGTGTTTCAAGTTTTTTTTTATTATTATTGTACTTTACTTTTTGAGAGATTCTAATATTTTAGTTGAAATTGAAGCCAAGGCGATCTGGTTCCATAAGCAAGAGGCTATCTATTGAACTAGAAGAGTTTTATGAAATTACACGATTTTGGGGCATATTGCTTTAAAGAGGGTTTCCTCATCAGTCCCCCTTTCTCTCTTTATCCGACGTTTATAGGTTCTTCTGATGCAGAATATCTCTGGAATTGTGTGGCTTGTTTATTTGTCTAGCTTGGACGCAGACAGCACACGAAAGACTTGAACTATATCTAGAGGGAATCATACCATCCAGTAAATTTAGCAAGCCAAGGGAAAACGGGCAAAAATCACATCAAGTGACATCATTGAAAAGTGCCATACAATGCTAAAATGATTTTTCTTCTCATCTCAGCGCCGGTTTTGCCCCCCAAAAAATCATTCTATTATCTACAGATATCCACAAGTACGATTGCATACTGATAAACAAAGATGTCTAGCTCAAGATAACTACTTTTCAAGCCAAAACAATTGCAGAAAAAGGGCTATATACGCTGCAAACAAACCAGTGGTTTCGGAGCAAGAGATGTCCGGCAAATGCCAGGAAGCTTGTCTAAATCCAATGCAAACACAGCTTCACTTCTTTTTCCTGGGCTAGATCCAATACTCCCTAAAAGTGTACTCTTCTTTCTTAAAGGAAGCTGGAACCATGCCTGCGCTGTAACATGTTGCACAGAGGTCGAACCGGCAGGTTGTTTCTTTAAATCTAGGCCCAGCAATCGGATACTGGCAGACATCACAACAGTGTCTACCATGCCGAATCCTGTCACCATCTTCCAGCTTCAACAGAGTATTCAAAATGCCGAAGCCCGAATCGTTATCATCGAACATTTCCACAAACTCAGGGAATGAAATCATGGTGTCATCTTCCTCTGCTTCGGCTTCTATCAAGTTGCTAATCTCTTCTGAGGGAAAGTAGATAGCCCTCAAGTATTTCAGGTATATAGACACATCTCCTCTCCCAATTTCACCCTGTACTCCCTTTATTGAGCGCCAGTTAAGGGCATCAAATGCAGATCTCTTGCGCTTCTCTTGTGGGCCACCACAAATGGGTGCTATGATGGCATAAAACATGCCTAGATCAACTCTTCCAGAGCTAGTTGCATCCAAGGCAACGAGAACCTTTTCATCAATTGCTTTCACTGCACCTTGGAAAGTCTCTGGTTTAAGTGAGGGAAGCAGCCTCCGGAGAATGACTTCCCAGGTAGCTTTCCGAACTGATATTTCCGGCAGCAAGCTGCCTGTATAAGTCATTGAAACCTCCGTTTGAGCCATCTCCCTCTTTAACAGAGTTGCATCACATAAGCACAGCCGACTGATCCTCTGGAAATTCCTAATCTCAAGGGCAACTGACAGAAGCTCCCTCGATGTACCACCCTCTTTGGTTAGTTTAAACTTGGATGAATCGACCGCAATCGCATCCACTGCATCCAAAAGATCTTTCCTGCTTCTTCCCTCCACATGCATCTTAATGATTGAACTCAACCCAATTTTTGATTTTTTCTTCAAGTGCTTCATGTGTCCAATTGCATCATATAGCTCTACCCTTTGGGTCATCTTGAAAGCATCCCTCAAACATCTCTTTGCCTCTTCGGTCTCTCTTGCACCTAGAAGTGCAATGCCTCGGTTGAGCTGGGCCCGCCAGTGGTTAGGACGAACGGCCAGCACTCTCGCATACATCTCTGCAGCTCTTTTATGGCGATCCATGTTCATCAACAGCCCACCAAGATTGTACAATGCATCTAAATGGTCAGGCTTCAGATCAATCGCTTTCTGAAATGCCAGAATAGCTCTTTCCTCCTCGCCCATTGCATGAAGGACTGACCCAAGATCACAATGGGCATCTGCATAATCTGGCTTCAAAAAAACTGCTTCCTCCAATGCTTTTTCCGCAGCTCGATACTCACCCACACCGAACAATGCACTGCCCAGAAGCTTCAAAGCCCGGTAATGTGTTGGGCAGAGAATCGCAGCCTCCCTATAATGCTCACTGGCGCAAAGCAGCATGCCTTCTCCTTCCAACACAAATCCAACATTGACATGTATCTGCGGAAGCAGAGATGACCACCGATTCATATCAGCTTCAGCAGACTCAAGAGCCAATAGATAACTCTCCTTTGCATCCTTCAACCTCCCCAGAGAGCAGGAGGAATTGCCCATTCTGAAATTGGCCCGCACATCAGTCGGTTTCAGTTCCGCAGCCCGTTTAAAGCTCTCCAGAGCTTCCTGAAACAACTGATAATCGAACAAAGTCCGCCCAATGGCCATATGCCCATCAAAAGCCTCCTCCCTCCTCGATGCCCTATCAACCCTCGCCCTAATCACCTTCAATTCCTTCAAAAAGCCCCTGAATTCCCCAGAATTCACATCAAAAGCTACCTTTTTGCTATCGGAATTGAAGCTCAGTTCGGTCGACCAGCTGAGATCCGAACACCCATCACCAAAGTTAGAATCTTTCACCTGCTTTTTCACATTGCAAGCTTTAATCTTCTTCCTGATCAGGATTTCCAAATCCTCAATAACCTTCCACGTGTCATCGTAGTCGATGCCATGATTGGGCGTTGAAGCCCACGCAGGAGAGATTCTTGGGTTGGGACGGTAGTTCTGAGGCACGCGGGGTGGAAGATCGTTGTCGGAGAATGAGAGAGAAGGAGAGAGGGTGGGAGGAGATGAAGAGGGATGAGGGGAGACCTGGAAACCAAGAGCAGCGAAATCGCGGTCGACGTCGCCTGCCCCGTCGTCGTAGGTGCGGAGGAGGCCTGCGAAGGAGAGACCGACGCTGGGGCCGGGGATGAAATCTGCGTAAGTGCGGAAGATCTCGTCGAGGATGGCGGAGATCTGCTCAGGGCTGAATTTCACATTGGGATTGACGGCTTCGATCAGTTGCGACATCTCGGTGCGGTCGAGGCCGCCGTCGCCGTTGGCGTCAAAGCGGTCGAAGATAGACCGGACCTTCTCCGTCCTCGTCCTTGTTGTCGACGTCGATGCTGGCGACTGACGAAAGGAAGACATTCTGGAGAGAGAGAGAGAGAGAGAGAGAGAGAGAGAGTCGGGGAGGAAGAAATGGCGGTTTTGAATGTGAGAAGCCGTGGGGATTGCTAACATGCACAACTGTGCGCAGTGGTGGATCGGCGAAGGGCGCCGTCGTTATCGTTGTCCACCCGGAGTCTGCGGGCTTATAATGCTGAGAACCAAGCGGGTCGGAACTTCATAAGATCTAGACCATTGATCAGGTAATATGCTGAATTTTCATCATGGATTTCAACAACGATGCTTATCCGGAGTTTGCCTCAAGATGGGAAGGTGAATAAGAAACAGCTTCTTTTTTTGGGAGGTACAGCCCATTACGATGTCCGTCTGACATCTAAACTCTTCATGGGTTGTCTTTGTACCATCCATTTATTTTTTGTAGTGCCATCATTGTAACTTTAGTCCTGCATTCAATCCATAGAAAAATTTACTATTCGGATGGTCCGGATCATAGCTGAATTCCAGCCCGGATCGAGCTGCTTGTGTTCAGTTCCGACGAAGGTCGGGAGTGCGCAATGCGCTACAGGCGCATTTTAGCAAGAGCGGTCCGTTGTAGGGGATCCCCGATCGCGTGCAGTTTGTCCGCTTCTATAACGACATTTGAGCGCGGGTTCTTCGTTTTTTCTCTACGTCGCGACAAAGACTATCAGAGTACGGCCCACCTCGTAAATGCCAGAAAATGATCTGAAACCCGCCCATGTATTTTTTGTTCTTTAACGGGTTTAACAAACTTGTATCGAATTTAACTGTCCACGCCCATGTTTAATGTCTTTTTGATTGCCTCTTTTTAACTCCATCAAAATTATAGTCATAGAATGCGAACCTCCAATTGCATAGCCGATCGTGATCGTTTAGAGTCGTTCGATACTGTTGGACGGTATCGTGCTCGACAATGAGGATTCAGGCATTGATGAGTCCGAAATTCTGACATGCACCGTACGCTTGACTTTCCATCCATACACCAATTCACCAAATGCCCAGCGACCAAACGCTTGCAAAGGAAATAAAACCGTGGGCCGTTTTGGTCTTCAATTATGTGATACACCTAGGACCCATAAATTGGACAGTTTAATCTCAATGGAGTTTGTGCCACGTATGCAACAGTAGAAATAATGCTCGGCTCTCCTGGGTAAATGATGCTCCGAGAAGCTTGCAACGAAAGCGACACGACTGATGGGCCCACCCACATGATCAATAATCATTCGGTTGGTGGGCCCCAAACATTCCCCCCTGTACCGTCAACACGAGAAAGTTATGATTACACCACAGCGCTGTCCTAATCATTGCCCGCGAATTCCTGCATCTCGATGAGCCTTGCAAAATAAGCCTTATGGGGGCCACGCTGACGTGTTCGTGACACCTCCAACCATCCATCATCTAGTTTTCGTTCGTTAAATCATGTTATGAATGCGTCGGGTGGACTATAGTGGTTGGACGACCTAAGTTTAAATATTTTGTCCCGCATAAAAATTCAGTTTCATCGGACGGCTAACATAATCTTGTTGATATTTTCTCCGTGGTGTAATCAAAAACGGACCGACCCAGTACTGGGTTCGACCGTGAACCGGTCAAGTGACGAGTCCGACGGGCCTGTACGGTTCAACAGTAACTTTTAAAATTTATTATTATTAATAAAATAAACGATCAATTAAAGTAATATCATTGTTTTCAGAACACTAGTGGTTAAACCAGTCAGACGTTCCATTTGACTCGCCAATTCAACTAGTTGAGCCAATTTTTTATTTTTTTGAAAAAATTAAAATATGGCATACAATTTTAAAAAATCTAAAAAATAAATATTAATATAAATATATAATTTTTAAATAATATTTTTCTATTTAAATTTATTTTTATTCTATTAATAATATTAAATTAAAAAATACTATTAGACTGAACCCGTCTAGATTGAACCAACTCACAATCAAACAGGTTTAATTCGCTTGTTTGATTCAATTTTGACAACACTGAGTGATATAGTATTATAACAAAAAACCTATATATATTTAAATTAATATCTATAATTTATTTTTTTAAATCATGTTATATATTTTTAAAATTAAAAAAAAATATTCATCCAATTGAACCAACCATTCAAACTTACTGGATACCTAACCCACAATGGCTATACATCTTAACCCATGTTGATTATGATTTGATCTACTTTTATACATATGATTAACTAATTTTGTGAAAAGTTTCTCACCAATGTATTCAGTTAAAATTGTCTTTACATATCCCCACATGGCCCACTTTAAATAGTTAATCCCTAGAGTGTATGGGTGCAATTCGAATCGATTTGGTTCAGTTCTTGGTCGAACCTATCTTAACCTTATTTCTAAAAATGTTATCCTAACCTTTTATTAATTCGGTTTGGTTTAAGGTTGAACCTATTCTATTTTTTTTTTATTGTCGGGTCGATTTGGTTCCAGGTCAAATTTGGTTTCAAAAACTCATTAACTAATTAATATTATTTTTTTCTTCCATTATCTAATTTTGTCACTTATTAAAACAACACTTTAGCTGTTTCCATTTATGGGTTTTTAGTTTGTTTATGAAGATCCCATTAAGGAAGTTTTTGAAAGTTTCAGAGGGTTGCTAAATTTAACTCTTTTGTTTTTATGTTGGACTTGGACCTAAGGTCCTGGTTTATCTATTTTGTAGAAAATTTTCTTTTGAATAGGAATATAATGTGAGTGAAGTTGAATAAATATATGCACTAAATAATTACAAATCATTTAATCCACCTTTTACACTACACTATTTTGTTTGCAAGGGCTTTTATATAATTTTTAATGCATTTGTGGAAGTAAACTTATGTAGCTATACCTA
>JAYJMB010004728.1:0-12689 GCA_036873735.1 Pouteria campechiana | reverse complement strand
ACTTACTCTTTATTACTTTTGATGATATGTGCATTTGCGTTAAGGAAAATCCATAACAAGTTTTTAGCATCATTACTAGGGATGGTATTGTTTCCAATATTAAACTAAATAACTCTAATTTTGCTTTGGTGTTTTTCTTTTATCTTTGTTATTCATTGTAGTTTTTATTTCTTTTTTCAGGAGCTTTCATAAGTGTATGCAAAGATCTCAGAGCAATGATTTAATCCCTTTTAATTCTGAGATAGAGCATACACTTCTGGGTATTAGAAGGGAGAGAATAGCAGTTATCAATCAATCTCAATCCACCATGGCTGATCCAGGAGAAGTACATGAAAATCATCCACAATTATCACTATGAGATTATGCATTATTAATAGCTATAGGAATCCAACCAGTGATAAGAAGACCAGCCATTGCTACCAATAATTTTGAGATCAAGCTAGTAACCTTGCAAATGATCCAAGGAGCTTAGTTTACAGGATTAACAAATGAAGATCCAAATGCACATACTGCCAACTTCTTGGAGATATGTGACACCTTCAAGTATAATGGAGTCTCCAAAGATGCCATTCACCTAAGGTTGTTCCCTTTCTCTTTGAGGGACAAGGCAAAAGCTTGGTTAAATTCATTGCCTATTATTCCATCACAAGTTAGGATGAATTGGTTCAGAAATTTCTTTCCAAATTCTTTCCTCTAGCAAAAATAGTAAGAATGAAAATGGAAATCAACAATTTCATCCAGCATGAAGGTGAGACCCTCTATGATGCCTGGGAGAGATATAAAGAGTTGTTATGGAAATGTCCACATCACAGATTGCCCAGATGGTTGCAAGTGTAAAATTTCTATAATGGCCTAACTAGCACCACTAAAATGTTGATTACTACATTTGCAGTTGGAGCACTGATGAAGAAAATTGAAGAAGAATCATATGAGCTGTTGGAAGACATGGCCACAAACAATTTCCAATGTTCAAGTGAGAGAGAACTAGCAAACTAGCTAGAGTATATGAAGTTGATGCTCTTTCTGCTATCACCACTCAACTTGCTACCCAAGCGAGTATTATTAATTCTCTCACACAAAAATTGGGAGTAAATGTTATTCAAGCTCTTCAAGCTTTTTGTGATTTCTGCCAAGGAGATCATCCCAACAAAGAATGTCAGATTGGAAATACCTTCATACAACCTCAGTAGGAACAGGCACAATTTGTTGGAAATTTCAATAGACAACAAAACAACTCATATTCCAACACATACAATCTAGGGTGGAGGAACCATCCAAACTTTTCTTGGAGAAATCAGTAAAATGTGGGACAAGCACATCTAGGATTTCCTCAGCAAGGATTTCAGCAACAAGGGATTCAGGAACCAAAGGAAAAAAAGGCAGATTAGGAGATTACTCTAGCGCAATTTGCCTCTACTACAAATAAATTATCAGTAAAGGTTGACAACTTCATGAAAAAAATGGAAGATTCTATGGCTGTGACAAGGGCCAATATGCAGAACAAGTCTACATAGATCTGGAACTTGGAAGGTCAAATAGCTCAGATGGCAAATATGCTCAACAATCATCAATAAGGAAATTTACCCAACAATACTGAAGTTAACCCATGAGAGCATTGCCAAGCAATCACTTTGCGAAGTGAAAAAAAATTGGAACCTCAAATGAGCAAAGATAAAGAAAAGTCAGAAAGATAAGAGCAAGTGGAAGCCCTTTCTAAGCCACAAGCAGTTTGCTAAATGATAAGCTCATAATTTATTATATATTAATACCTAAATTCACATATTTTGGATCCTCAATTGACATAATTTCATTGATTTATGTCTACAATAAATCAAATATTGCACTCAATGGGCGAAAACATGCTATTTTTGAAAAAGCAATCTTCATGAGGAAATGTACAAATGTGAAAGCATCAATCCTAGCCAATAATTAAGCATTAATCATGATGGTAAAGTGGGATTATATATCTGATTATGTAGTTAATAGCTAGCAGACAGATTGCTAGATGCATGGTTGAGATCAATTGCTTAAAGATGAAGTCATTACTTTGATTACAATTTAATTAGAACTTGCACAAATTATTTTCAAAGTATTTTTGGGAATTTTTAATCTGAATTGTATGCAAATAAGATGACGGGATATGTGTGCAGCAATTCAATTGAAGAAGGACTTCTATTTTTGGATGCTTCACGTAGAAGAAAAATTGCAATATTTCAATGGCAGTTTAAGGCAAATTTTTGTATAGATATAGGATGATTTGAAAAAAGTATTCAACATAAACATTGTAACCTTGAAATTATTGGGCCATATAATTAAGAATCATATGATTCGGAGTTAGTATGAGAAAGTTATGACCAAACTACTACAGTTGTCTCCAGAGATTTTTTGAATGCGATGTGTTTTAAAAGGTGTTACTTTAAGGCAGTTTTTGGAACATATTAAAGATAATTCATAGAACGTATTCAACATGAAATATGTATATATTAAAATTATATTTATAATTAATTAAGAATCATATGATTTGGATATCTTATAAGAAAGTTGTGATAAAAAATACTAAAACTACTCTTGATGGACAGACTTTGTATGAGAAAACATAATATTTTTAGCAATTGCATATTTTATTTGTAAACTAACTTGAAGAATTTGTATGGAGATGTAAGGGAACCCTAAATTGGGTTATTTAGATGGTTTTTAACATAGAAACAAGATACTTGGAGAGGAGAAAGAGCCTACACACATCTTTGGAAGAGAATTCTACAAGGGAACAAGAGGGAGTTTTCAAGTTTTGTAACATGAGTATTTTGAATATTATTTTCTTATTTTCAGCATGAATTAAATTTATTTCTCTAGGAAATTGATGTATCTCTCCTTGATATTCTTTCTTAATTAAGGATTTTTATTTGATTAATTCTATTTTATCTTATTTCGTTCACTCTGATTATTGTAATCATCTAATTTATTTAATTTCTTGATCACCAATTCTATGAATTAGATTGATTATCTGAGAAAACATGGTTAAGGTAGACACCATATGCTAAATCATGTTTTAGAAGCTCTCTTGAATGAATAAGTAGATGGTTAAGGTAGATGCCATATGCTAAACTATTCTACTTAGTTTATTAAGTTCCTCTGATCTTCATGAGTTTTCACTATACGCCATAGGTACTTAGAATGGGAGAACATACTTGATTTAAACCTAGATGCTTAATAGTAATAATCATATATTAGAAGGAACGAACCCAATACAATGAATTGAAACCAAAATCCCAATAACAGAGGATATCATTGAGTGGTAAAATCAGATCCCTAGACACTTGCGACTTGTGAATCTCTTTTATATTACTCACTACCATTGTTTTCTATTATTTCACCTTACAATTTGATTTAATTTATTTATTTCATCTTTACATTTAGAATATTTTATTTCAATCTAAGTATAATTGAATCAATTTAAATAGTTCTCTATGAAATTAACTCTTGCTTTGCACATTGTACTGCTATACACTCATGCACTTGCGAGAAATTATAATTTGACCATCACGTTTTTGGTGACATTGTTGGGGAATTGATCTCAAATTGATTTGATTAATTTATTTTTAATTTTTTCTTTTCTTTATTGTATTTAGGATTTTTAGTTATTTAATTTTTTTCTTTTTGCTAAGCTATGATTCCAAGGAAGAAGAATAGATGGCTGAAAACATGGAGAACATGGTGGCTCAATAAACACAACAGTTGATGAAGGAGTTTGCATGCCCTACCATTAGAATGTTGCCTTCATGCATTATTTTAGATAATGATGTCAAGAATTATGAGCTGAAACAAATACACTTTAATATGTTTCCTTCTTTTGATGGTGTAACTGTAGAGGATCCCTTAACATTTATACGTGATTTTTACTCTACTATTCAAACTTTTTCCTTTACAGGGTCTAACGGAAGATCATTTATGCATGAGATATTTTCCTTATACCTTGAAGGATGTAGCAAAAACCTTGTTCATGACATTGACTCCTTGGTTACTTACCACATGGGATGCAGTGTATAACAAATTCATTGGTAAATTCTATTCTCATGCTCAAACAATAGAATTGAGACGTAAGATTGCAAATTTTTCTTAGATAGAAGGTGAGGCATACCATGAGGTTGGGAAAGATTTAAAGTACTACTAACTCAATGTCCTCACCACCATATTCTTTGGACTTACTAACTCAATTTTTCTATGATGGACTGACACAACCATGCCAAGCCATGGTTAATAATGCTATAGGAGGAGCTATGGGAGAGAAGACCCTAGAGGAAACATATGATCTATATGAGATGCTTGGAACAAACTCACAATAGAAAAGTGTTATAGGTAGGTCCAAAGGAATGTATGAATTAAATTCTAGCATTTAGCTTTCTATGCAGATGTTAGAGCTTGCCAAGTAGATGAAGATGATGTTTTCCATAATGATGAACCATAAACAACCCGTTCTTGTTGAGGTATGTTCTATTTATGGTATTTTTGGTCACTCACATAATGTTTGTCCTTCTAGGTAGAGTTTTGCAGATTTTTTGGAACAAGTTAATGTGATGAACTTCTACAACTAGTAACCCCTTAATGACCCATGTCCTGGTTGGAGAAGTCATCCCAATTTTTCATAGAATAATAATCCAAATTAGATTCAAGATGGAACTTGTTCTCAACCAAAGAAGCCAACTTTAGAAGAAACCATGCAAAGTTTTATCCATGTAAACTAGACTCAATTCTAGAATAATGAAGCAAGATTCTAGAATATAAAGGCATCCATGAAGAAGATAGAGACTCAGTTGGGGCAGATTGTAGAGGCTGCACATAGTCACACATCTAGAAAACTATCAAGTTAGCCTGAGCAAGTGAAAGCAGTCACAACATTGAGAGTTAGTATGGTAATAGATGATAAAGTTGGTGATGTTATTAACAATTCTAATGTTTTTTCAAGTGCTGAAGAGGTGAATGTAAGGAGAGTTGTATTTCCAATTTTTAACCCTCCTGTCAACTATAAACTACCACTACCTTATGATCTACCTATCCCTTTTCATGGGTGTTTGAAGCTGAACAAAGTTGTTAAAAAACCATTTGATGGCAATGACCAAATTCTAGCTTTAGATCTCTTCCCACAAGAAAAAGCTAGTGAGATGACTGAAAATCTTAATAAAGGTTCAACAAAGAAGGAGATCAAAGAAAAATATGAATTGAAGCAATTGCCTCATTTTTAATGTATGCATCTATAGGCAATGATTCACTTATTCTAGTGGTTATTTATTCTTCCTTTGCAGGTATGGAAAAAGAAAAGCCAATGCAATTCCAAGATCATAATGCAAAGTTTGATATTTTCAAAGAGATGGAGCACTCCAACGAGAACAAGAATGGCTTCATAATAAATGGAGTGGATGGAGTGATGGAGGAGTTTTCAGTAGAGCTCATAAACACAATTGAAGGAGATGAATTAGAAGATGCTACATCATTCAATGATGTTTTGGGAGCACATAAGTTTTACAAGCTACTACCAATTTTTAAAGAGCTCGAACACCAAAAAGCTAAATTTCAATTCAAAATGGAAGGCCATATTCAGGCTGAGACTATAAACAAAACACTTCTTGGGAGGCAACCTAAGCTTTCTGAACTTTCTTTATTTTCTTTACATTTAGCTTAGTTATTTGTTTATTTTCTTTACTTTTTGGATAGATTTTTTTTAATTTTTGATTACTGTGTTTTGCATAAGGAGGAATTCTATCTTTAGAAAGGAAAAAGCAATTGTGCATTCAGAGGGAGATGTCCATGCTATAGCTTTAAAAGGAGCTCAATTAGTGTTTAGATGGTGCCAATCTAGCTCTAGAAGAAGAGGATGAAATGCACTCTTTCAAGGAAGCCCTTGAGCTTAACCATCTCTCATTTTGTCACATCAAGGATAATGTTTAGTTTAAGTTGGGGGTATTTTGAGATTTGCATTCAAGTGCATTCAGTTTTTGGGCAATTTTTTTGAATTTAGGTATAATTTTGATGAGCTTAGCTTTTGGTGACTTAGCTGAAGAAAATCCAAGAGCACTTATGCTAATGTGATGGAACTGAATAGGATAGATTCTTTCTTGATGATCAGTAATATATGTTGAGTTTTTTATTACCACAGCATATGATTTAGAAGGATGAATAGATGTTATCTTATGATTTAATGATTCTTGTGATAAGTTCTTATTTTTCGTGACTGATGAAAATTTCATTGAGCACATTATGTCATGATCACGTGAAGTGTATGTTGATTAGTTGATGATTTTATAAATTTAGTGACATATTTTGGTTGACATGAGCATGCTAAAACTTTTTTTTATTATCCCTCAAGGTGAAATCCTAGATTACATGTATACTTAGAAATGACTTAGGCATTCTTTGATTAGTTTGAGCCTTTCAAGCTAACCTAGAACATCACATCACTAGTGTCCCCTTTGAACCTTAATGAAAGAATGGCATATCCAATGCATGTCAAAGACCACCATTCAATTTTGTTTCTTTAGACTCATCATCTAGACCGGTTCAACCTAAAAAACTATTCTTGACCTGTAAAAGATATATTCTATGCATATGGTTGTTAGAGAGGTATGAGTGAAGCAAAATAAATTAAGTTTGGGGGAATTGAAAAGAAGAATGCCAAAAGAAGAATAAAATGACAAAAAGAAAAGAATCAATAAAGATTCAAGTTTCAATTGGGGGGATCACCCCCCAAAGAACTCAAAAGAAAATAAGTTTGGGGGTGTGGTAGTAATACAACCCATATAAACAAAGAAAGCCGCCAAACAAAAAGTCAAGAGAGTGAAGATTTATTTACAAATTTATTTATGATCTCTTACTTTGTGAATCCTTATTTTTTTTCTTTTATTAGCTAAACCCAAGGCCCCATTATAAGCTTAACTAAAACCTATTGATCCAAGTGAGAAGAGTCATCTACATTAGTGGAGAGGGATTATGAAAAGTAAGCTTATAGAATGTTTTGCGAAGATCATTAAAATCACTAGGATGCACATTGTTGACTAAGAAGCATGCATGTACCATGAGATTGACACTACACATAGACATACATTTTCACTTCATGAAAGGATTGATGAAAATCACTAGTATGCACATTGTTGACTAAGAAGCATGCATGTAGCATGAGATTGACACTACACACAGACACACATTTTCACATCATGAAAGGATTAATGAAGCATGAGTTTCATAAGATCACTTCGTAAGTGTATTAAATGATTTCTAAGTTATGTATACTTGTGTAATTTGTCTAGCATGTTCTTGATCATTTGAGAGAGATTGATTATCCTAATTGTTCCATAAGTTTTAGTTGCTACTTTGCCTAAGGATGATCAAAAGCTAAGTTTGGGGGTATTTGATAAGCTCACAATTTATCATATCTTAATACCTAAATTCATATGTTTTGGATCATTAATTGACATGGTTTCATTAATTTATATCTACATTAAATCAAATATTGCACTTAATGGATTTAATTTATTTTTAGGTAAATTGGTGAAATTTAGGTCAATTTGGGCAAAACATGCTATATTTGGCAAAGCAATTTCATGAGGATTGTTGATTGATTAATTCAATTTTACCTTATTTCATTCATTATGATTATTTTAATCATCTAATTTATTTAATTGATTAATCACCAATTCTATGAATTAGATTGATTATCTGAAAAAATATGATTACGGTAGAGGCCATATGCTAAATCATATTTTAGAAGCTCTCTTGAATGAATTAGTAGACGGTTAAGGTAGATGTCATATGCTAAACTATTCTACTTGGTTCATTAAGTTCCTCTGATCTTCATGAGTTTTCAACTTGAATTACACTACACTCCATAAGTAATTGGAATGGGAGAAAATACTTGATTTAAACCCGAATTCCTAATGGTAATAATCATATATTAGAAGGAACAAACCCAAGATAATGAAATGAAACAAAAATCCAAATAACAAAGGATATTATTGAGTGGTGAAATTGGATCCTTAGACTCTCACAACTTGTGAATCTCTTTTATATTACTCACTACCATTATTTTCTTTATTTCACCTTATGATTCGATTTGTTTTAGTCTTTATTGTTACTTTAGATTTAGAATAGTTTAGTCAATAACAAAGTATAATTGAATTAGTTTGAATAGTTCTATGTAGGATCAACCCTTGCTTTACACACTGTATTGGTCCTGTTTAGATGGTGGCTCAAGAGAGGGGTGAATTGAGCCTTTAAAAACTTTTAGCCAGATAAAAACTATGGTGCAAAGATGGATAAGAAAATGATAGCACGATGCACTTAGATAGAGGGTTTTATGGAGGTTCAACCTAGGGTTACTACTCCACTTCTATTAGTTAGCCTTTTCTGCTAAACTTAGGTTACACTAACACTTTCTTTGATCAACACCCTATTGATCAAACAAATACACTTGTTGGTTCCAAGATGACCAACTAACTTTTAAAATCCCTAAGCAAGTTTCTACTTGCTTACAACACCCAAATGCAATCCCTCAACTTGCAGAAATGTGCAAAAGTAAATAACTGTGTACAAATATTAATGCCTCTAATAGGCTAATTTTTTACGATGTTCAGAAATAGTAAACACAATAAATATGACAATAAGAAGTAAGAATCAATCTTCAAGAGTGGTTAAATGAGTGGCTTTGAATGCTTATTAGAGTATGGTGCAGTGGAGTTGATCTTGTTGAAGAAATCTTAAAAGCTGAGTAAATGCTCTCTTTTTTATTTTTCAAGTAATCTTCTTACTTCTAAGTTCTTTCTTAACTCTTTTTATACTAAAGTTTCTAACATTTGCTACTATAGTAAGTGAGGCTCATTAATGTCAGGGAACATTCAAATTTCTTATTGTGATCCATTCCCATGATTTTGGAGTGTCTGACTTTGCAAGATTGGATCCTTTGATATTGGGTTAAGGCAGATTTTTCACATTTGAAGTATCACAACATTTTTGAATGCTGCGACGTTAAATTTCAGTTCCTCCAAAGTGGCGCAAAGGTGGCAACTCGTGTCCGATTCATTGAATGTTGTACAGTGTTATTCAAAGGCTGACTCTGAAGTGCTTATCTCATGACTTCGAAGCTGTATAGTACTTGTCATTCGAAAGCTGACTCCAAAGTACTCATTCTTTGACTTCTAAGAGTTCTTAATGACTCTAAAATGGTAAATCTGTGACTCCGACATGATCAAATTCTAACTCCAACTAATGTGTTATCTGAGGGCTAACTCTAAATTATTCTGTTAATTCTGAAGAGCTTGTCATCTAACTCTGAAGTGCTCTATTAACTCTAAAGAGCTTGTCTTCTATCTTCGAAGTGTTTTATTGACTCTGAAGAGCTTGTCTTCTGTCTCCTAAGTGTTCTATTGACTCCGAAGACCTTGATCTATGACTCTAAAGTGCTCTTAATAATTTTGAAACTTAGTTTACTTCAACTAAGTATACTTCTGAGTATGTTTTTGATTTGTATACTTGGTTATCTTGAGCATTTACTTAGTTTTTTCCTTTGAAAAGTTACTTTATGCTTGAAGTTGTCTGAAACAACTTATTCAAGCATTATGAAGGTTATTCTCATAGATTAATTTGAAAATATTTCTATAAACACTTTAGAATAAAATGTTAGTACCTTAATATTTTACTCATGTCTTTGCTCATCATCGAAACATGGTTGGTTAGAGGTGTTTGTCATCAAAATCAAGCTAAATAATGTGAGTACACTCAACATTCTCCCACTTTTTTATGATGACAAAACACTAAGTGATATACCTTTCAATTTTATGTAATAGAATACTAAAATATTTAAAGTGGCTAAATGCATGTTTGATAGGCAATGTATTTCTGTTGACTTAGTGCAGCTCCCCCCCTGAATTGGTGCACTACATAACTACTATTTCTCCCCCTTTTTGTCATAATCAAGAAGGTGGATGAAGAGAGAGTAAGAAAGAAAAAAAAGATAGACATACCAAAAAAAATATTCAATTGATAAAGTTGCCATGAAGCAGATTACAAAAGAATGTCATAAAGACATATAAAACAAAAGAAATGTCACTCATAAAGGACTGATATTACATGAAAGCACATATTGCAAGAGAGCACATCATGAAAGAAAATTTTCATTAGAGAAATTTGCCAAAAAAATGAAAGTTAGATGCAGCAGAATCACTTGAGTGGTTTTGATCTTTTCTGATAGGTTTTGGGAAAGATAGTGGGGTCTATAGATGGTGTAAGGATTTGAGTAGGCTTAGCAAGTTGTGAGGTAAGTGGTTTAGAAGGGGACTTGGATTGTTTAGAAATTGCACATTTAGTTCCTTTTGGTAGAGGAGGTAGAATGAAAGATGGATCTTTGTAAATTGCAGTTGGGGGTTCATGGGTGGTAGCATGAGGTCTACTGTCAGTAACATAAATGAAATCAATACAATCTCAAAAAAGTTGTATCTAGCAACTCAGGAAAGAATATAATTGTTCCTTTTGAGATGGTTTTAGTGTTGGTATTCATCCTTGCAGCATATTCTTCATAGTGCAAGGTGATGCAAGAAAGAGGGGCCTTTTGTGTTCTTTTGGAGGTAGGATTCTTCGCTTTCTTTTGGGTTTAGAAGATGATGGCTAGGGTAAGGGTGGAGGTTCAGTGAAAGAAGGTGGTTTTCTTAAGGCTTTAGTTGTTGGAGAAGGTGGAATTGGTTTAGGTGAGGTAGATGTTTGGAATAACTCACCCTAATTTTGTGTTAGATTGATGAATCATTAAGCTGTGGATATGGAAGAGGAAGATGGTCAACAATAGCTTGTAGATTAGAGTGAGAGAAGGATGAAGATTCTTCCTTAATTAGAAAATGATCTAATAAGAACCTGAGGGAGATGGTAGTGAACTTCTACAATTCTTGGGCTTTAGGAGTGAGTGAAGAAGTTCTTTTAGAAAATGCTTTATCAATGACTATTTATCAAAAATTTGAATCTTATGGCCTTTGGGAGTCAAGGGAGGATCAGGACTGAGTTGAATCCTGGATAAAATGCTAGGATTGTGAGTTGTGGAAAAGGTAATTCCTAAGGGGAGATGATGAGAAATTGAGAAAGGAACATCTGAGCAATTGCATAATTTCTTTTTGATCTACTCCTAAACTCAAAATATGTCATTTTGATAGGTTTGGAGATACGAAGAAGAATATCACAATTGTCATCAACTGGTTTTAGAGGAGGTGGAGGAGTTGGATCTCTCTTCTTTAGATGTGAAGGAAGTTCTTCAATTCGAGTTGGAAAAACTTCTCCTAATGTTATAAGATTAGACCAAGACCAGGCTAGAAAGATTGTTGGTCTTTTGGGAAGGAAATCAATCTTACCAAGTGGTCTAGTGAGAAACCATCCATCCCTAACAAAAGTTCCATAGGGATTAGAAAGATATTCCTTAGGTGGAACTGGAGAAGGTTCAGTAGGTAGGAAGTTGGGAAGGATAGAAGAGGGTTATGTTTGAGGAGAAGGAGAAACAATTTTAGTAGGTTCAGCCTCAGGCTGTATAACTTCTGGAATTGTAGGGATGAGTGTGAAGAATGTGTGGCTGAATGAGTTTTTATTGGAGAGAGGTGAGTTGGAGATGGAGAATGTGGGTGATAAGTTTGACCTCTAAGTGACTCTACTAATGAAGATAGAGAGTGAAGCCTTTGATCAATCTTGCCAGCTCTAAAAGTGAAAGATGACATGGAATTCTCTAGCTTATAATCAATTTTGTTAATTTGAAGAGCTATAGATGGTAAAAGATTTTCTACATTCCCCAGTCTATTTTTCAAGGTTTTTGGAATGGGTTTAGTAGGAATTAATGGGAAGGTTAGTGAGGATGGTTGATGAGAAGGTCTCATTGGAGTTGGAGACCTAATAAGTGTGAAGTAGGTGGTTGCTGCTGCTGCTATTGCTGTCTCATTTTCTTCTCTCAATGTTTCCTCTGACTCCTCTTCTCTAACATTTCTTAATTCCTCTCTTGGAGTTTCTTCTCTTCTTTCTGCTTCTACTTAAACTTCATTTATGTGAAGTTCTTCTCTTATTTTTGTTGCTAATCCATTGTCTCTTGTCTTTTTGTTCTTTCTACTTCTTCTTCTTCTTCTAGTTTGGATCGTTTCAATTGTGTTGCTCTTCTGGGTTTTTCAGTGGTACAACCTTGTGATGTTTGCTTGAAGCCCATTCTCTTCAAAGTCTTTTCATCAATTGTGTCTAAGTCCCTTGGATGCTCTCCATTTTCCTTGGACAAGCTAGCTCCTACTTCTCTTATAAGCTTAGTCAGAGCCATCCCATAGTGAAGAGGAAATCTTGTGGTGCTTTTGACTGAATAAATGTGATCTAACATTAATTTTGCGTAATTCACCTTTCTTTTGTTCTTCAATGCCCACATGATTCTACCATATTTCTCTGATACGTCTCTTGCAGTTCCTCCTCTTGGATATAAATTGTTCATTACAATCAGATTAGCTAATTTGAGACTCAAATTTAGGTGGCTAGAATGAAGGTAGTTCTCTTTCTCATCTATTTTATCTCCTGCCAAATCTGAGAATAATTCCTATCTATTAGGTGTAACGCCCCTCCTTCCTAGAGCGTTACTAGTGGTAAATTCAGAGAAAATTTCGACAGAGTCTCCCCTAATTTACCACCATTATCCTGTATACAAC
>JAYJMB010004727.1:0-12692 GCA_036873735.1 Pouteria campechiana | reverse complement strand
TTTAATATATTTTTCAGATAGAGAGAGAGAGAGAGAGAGAGAGAGAGAGAGAGAGAGAGAGAGAGAGAGAGAGAGAGAGAGAGAGAGGAATTTCATGCTGACTGCAAACTCCCTGGAAAGATAAGAACAAACCAGTCCGGGAAGTTCCGCTTTAAATTTCGCATCGATAGCCACATCAATTTTCGCCTTCAGCGAGATTTTCCTGCTACAGGGAAAAGTAAAGAAAAAAATAACAATCAAGCAAGCTGTTATCATGTTATTGAAGAAAGGCTGAAAATTCAAGAATAAATCTGGTCATTTACTCAAGTGGCTCAGTACAATTGAATTTCCATTGTTCTACTTTGGATTGGCAGAAGCCTACTACAGGAAATTGATTCCCTTACATGCACAGGCGTGAAAACAGAAGCAGCTGACAAAATTGATTTCCCTTTCAATTGTTGTCTTTCAAAGGGCAATTTCCATGTCCCTATAACATTCCTAGTTAGTTCCTGAGGTCACAGAAGAGACCTCTCTCCTCTTGCAGTGATCTTTTAATTTGTTTTTCAAGGAAATCTTATGTGCTGAAATAAAAAAGATAGTCGTCATCTTCCACAAATTCTTTGCGTGAACGTGATGTTTTCCTCAAACAAATCTCCCCTAAAGCAAATAGTAGCACGTAAACTTCTTTACTGCTGCGTGAAAAATTATATATGAATTATCTTTATTATCAACAGCCTACTTGGTCATGTCTAGAGATTATCTCATTTTAGATGATGGCAATCATATGTTTGGTGTTGGATCCTCTACTCTAATAATGTAATGACATATACCAGATATATACTACGTGTTTGTAGGGTCTAAATGTTTTGCATTTTCTGCAAGGCCTATGGAATTAATGCATGTAAGATGGACTAATCTGAGTCCATTATTGTTAAAGCATATTAGATATGGCATATAAGATTGCTTCTTGCTAGGATTTTAGCTCAATTCTAGGGTTAATATAGGGAATGAAGATGTGTGAGATCTTTCGCTGTTTTTCTTGATATAGATTTTTGAGTCTCAAGGGTAAAAGAGAGGCTGATGAGAGTATGTTGATTAATCGACAAAAAGTATAAGGCCTTTTGTATGTAAATCTCTCTGTGCAACCTATGTGATCACTACTCCAATAGCTTTAAGTATAAAAGTAATTGATTATTCCTTCCCATGCAATTGTTATTACATCTACATGGGAACTTTTAATGTTGATCCATATATATATGCGAATACAATCAGCCTACATGAGAGATTATAGATTGTGCAGTCACCTTTAAGAAAAAGGTTTCACCATGGATATATCTTGATGATTTTATAAATGCAACTGATACTCAAATAGCTATCTACTATCATTTGGGGCCACATTAGGAAAGAATTGCTTTCAAACCCTATTTCAGACATTTGAATTTAGCACGTCATGTAGACTCCTTGATAGTGTGCTTTTGAGATTTTTTTTCTTTTTATTTGGAGCAATGATGTTAGAGAAAAAAAAAAATTCTTAATCCTATCGGCCGATGGTGGCTTCACATGATAGGTTGTTATTCATGTTGCCCTTTAAATGATGGATGGATTAATTGAAGCTATCCATGCATTATTATGGGCGCAACTCAGTTTGTATTTGACCAGAAATTGACTTGGACAGCCCCCAAATTTAAAACGATTTGGATTGATGTCAAGGGATTTGAGTTGTGGGATTCGGTTCAACCCAAATGGAACCGCAGGATAGTTTGGTTCGGGTCGAGGGTTACTTGAACTAAATTATCTTTGTACAAATAACCCCAGCAACCTAGAAAGTAACTGCAGCGTAGATGGATCATATCATTACTGTATGGATAATTGAAAATAATGATTAATATATTTTTACGTTAGAAATGATATAAAGTAATAGAAAAGTAATAAACGTGCTTTCTAGATGACAATAATATAAAAGATCATAAATATATTATAAAAAAGATGTTTAATAAATTGTTTAGCCAAACCACAAAAGACGAAATGGAAGAGAATAATTCAATTATATATTTTCTATGTACGTTTTTTAACCTTTTGAATTTCATATAAAGTGGCATAATGCTTCTATGGGAACCTGAATTGTAAATCCATTTTCAACCCAAATCCAACTTGAAAATTTTTTAAAATTAGTTTGGTTTGAATTGAACTTTTAGAAAATAATTTATGGCTTATTTAAGGTTGAATTTTTATAACTTGGATTAAGATTGGGTTAACCTTAACCCAAACCAAACTAACCCTGAGTTGCACATTCCTATGGACGATATGAACCTCAAGATGGTGTACCACATCAAAGATGGGACACACACTAAGGCCGGTCCACATACTACTTGGGCGAATATAACACGGATCCTACATTAAAAATCCAACAAAATATGCATCCTACGCTAAAAATAAAGAAAATATTAGCAGACATCAACCTCATAATCTGCATTAATATTAGTAGACAAAATATACATAATGCAAAATGCAATATAAGACCATGTAAGATTTGATCTACTACTAGTTTTAAATAGTAGAATATCATGGGCATGCTTTAATTTGCAGCTCCTTGGAAAACCTCTCCTTGAATTGAAATAAAATTCGAGCTATGATATGAAAAGTTTAAGCTGTAATTCATTCTCCTCTGACTCGTAAGTCACCCTTTCTGAAAGTCAAATCCATGACTTGGGCTGTTACATCACTCTATGAAAAGCTGGAACTCCGCGTACCAACGTTCAGGAATCCTTGATCCAGCTCATATCACATAGCCATGAGAAGTGTATGGCCAGTTTACCTACTCAACATGTCTGTAAAATTCCATGGTGGTAGAATCTGATGGGGGGATGGACGTCCATGGCCTTTTCTCCCAAATTCCCAAAATGGCCAAATCAAGAAGTATTCCGTCCCCAGCTAGCTTAAAAGAAAGAATGGAAGAAAAATTGAAGAAGAAGAGACTAAGTAGGAACGATGCAAGTAGAAGAGATGGTTGTCTTCTTACCTCTTCCGACGCATGGGTATGGCAGTTTGCTGTGCGTCGGCAGTCTCAGGTGGCTGCTTCTTCTGTGACATTTTTTGGGGATTGGCGGGCGGAGATATGATCTGCTAACTGACTCGACTTCAAGACTCTTATCACTGGGGCATCTGGCCAACGACATCTCCGCTTTTAACAGACGTTTTTGGAACTTGTTCCTCAACTTCTGTGGAAATTGCATTGGTCGAACGAAGCGCGTTTCAGAAGCTGTACAGACGCGTAGTAGCCGCCCCCCAACTCTCTCTAGTAAATTTCCCAAACGTCTCATTAGTCAAGCGGAGCATCCCATAACATGAAACCTTTCTGTTTCGCGTTGGGAGATTTGTACGATTTAATGAAATCCAATGCACATAATGTGCCTGAAATTTTGTAAGCTAGAAATGCGAATTTATCTTAATAAAAAATTTTAGGTAGCATATAAATTAAAATAATTTAAGAGTAAATATAGTGAATATGCACCCTTTAAAGAGTATTTATATTTTAATTCTATGGCCTACCAAAATTTTTTTCAATTTAATATTTACATTTCTAAACTATAAGCATTTTAAGTATATTGGTCAGACTAAATTTAATTGAACCGTTTTTATGACTTCAAAAATAAAAGGATGCATGGAAATTTCTATAGTACGGGTTCCACGATATCACTGCCGTTTTCTGTTAGCGTCCTATATTTGATTACGTGGGTGGCCAAAACGGAAATTTGAAAGTGATTGTCACTCTCCTTTTGAAAATGACGGCAGTATAAAACGGACACTTGAAAGTGATTATCAGTCTCTCTTTTTTGGGTTATCCGTTGAATGGAAAACAATGGAAAAGACATTTTCGCAATCTGCAGAGACATTTATATATTTAACTATGATTATAAAAATAACTTTGATTGGAAATTTATGCGTACCATAGTAATGAAAATTCTTTAAATCTACATGATTTAATAATATTTTAATATTGCTTATGTGAATTTTTAATCAAGATGATTTTTATATGCATAGTTAAACATATAAAAGTAATTAATATGGTTGTCTTTAATTTAATCAAAAGAGCTCAAATGGCCAAATTGCATAAAAAAATTCAATCTAACTAGTTGCATATAAATAATATTTCCTTATATATGTGTTTTTTTATTAGAGTAATTTATCATTCTTTCTACACTTTATTTATGAATTTTCAAATTATTTTAGAGAATTGAGCAACACAAATTTGTAGTTTTAATAGCTAACATTCATAAAATTGATATAATTATTTGGATAAAGACATACATTAACATTTATCTACATTCATAGTGTAACTAGTAAAAACAATTGTGTTGAATTTAGTTGTCTTCAACTTAATCAGCCCTATTTCAACATCAAGTTACGTTGAGCTGTAATTTATTTCAACCTAAGTTGAAAATTAATACCTGGCTCTTCAAAAATTAAGTTGATTGCTGGGCTTCCATTGAACCCAGCCCTACTTGCACACTTAAAATGACATGGATTTCCTGACTGGAGAGAAGGAAGAAAAAAAAATGCATGAAACCATAATGATTATGTAGTGGAATTGCACCAGATTTGATTTGTATAGCCGATTGAATCACTTGTTATAGTTTTGATGATGAACCTGATGATATGCATATGCAAGAGACATGAACGTGTAATCAGACATTGTGAATTGAAATCAAGCAGCATGGATCTTACGTCCCTGAGTCCATCTTCACTCTCATTCAGTGATTTCAGAAAGCCTTCTACGGTCTTGACGCCTTTTTCAGTCAGCCGCCGGTTGATTGCACCACCTTTAGCAATTCCTTTCAATCTCCAAACAGGGTCATCTGGACGTGGGGTATCACGCTTCTCTGCCGCTGCAATGAGAACCCAATAGATTGATGTAAAAATTTCAAATCAAGACGTAGATATATGACTTCATAGCCATTCATAGTCTATGTAAGAATCCAGATCGGATATACTTACATTTCCCATGGTTTTCTTTGACAACAAAGGCATTTGTGATTGCTTCTTTTACTCTCATTCCTTTGAAATCACCATCGGTGACTCTTGCGGCCAACCTGAAACGTCCACTAGGTATACACCTTGAATTAGATCGCCAACTACAACAGTTCCTTCATTGAGATTCAGGAGCTTGTCTCCCAGAAGAAGAAGTGGCCCGTTGTCTTCTTTTTTTTTATTTTTTCTAGTAAGAATATTATATTCAAAACATTTCAATGAAAAGTTGTCAGTTTCTGCTTCCTTGAACTCTCCATGTAGTACATCTAGTTGCACCTTTATGGAGGATTCAGGGCCGGAGGTGATTAGTTGCAACAATGGCGAACTATTTTTCATTTTGGATTTTTTATGTATTAATTTTGGACCATTAAAATCATTAATTTCTATCATTTCGGTTATATCTTCAAATTTACACATTATTTTCCAAATTCAATCATCCACATTAAAGTTTATGATGTTCCCTATTTGCCCATAAAATTTTGGCTCAATTCAACTACAGAATTGGGAGATGCAGGCCCTTAAAGATTAATACACCAGAAAGCATCACCGCATCTGCTACTTATGGCCATGCGTGTGACATGTGTCCCTACCACATGTTGCAACATGATTCACGGGTCATTCCTCCAATGCATAGGACATGTGTACGAAGCCCATCTCCCCTACGTGCGCAACTGAGCTTGGTTAGGCCCAAGCCTAATACTATAATCTAAGCCCATTGCTATAGGTCTAGTCACTGCTAGCTTAACTAATCCAAGCCTTGCTAGCCTAGCTACTGGCCCAAGCCCATAGCCCACTAATTCCCACCGGTCGACTACTGATCAACAATTAGTCAACAATTGGTAAACTTATCATTTTTTTTTTTTAACATGGGCATCACACATGGCCCTTTGAAGTTGATTGGTGCTACTCTTGTTAACATGGTGTTAAAGCCTTAACCATGATAAGATTGCACCATACCATTGCATATCCCAACTTGCTGGTCATTTTAACACAGAACATTGTGTTTGTGACCAGTGAGAATTTTTTGCTTCTAACCTTTTCTTGGCTTCTCAACCCTCATATCTTTTAATTTTCCCTTCGTAGTTGTCGATTTTCCCTTGATTCTTCTTGAAAGAACAACCATCCCTTTTAGGTTTAAGTTCTTGTGAGGCCCAAAAATTTTGTAATTGATAGATACAGTTGGCAGTCTGACATGGTAGGCACCAGTGTGTAGGTGCATGATGATTGTGTGCAAATAGTGTAAATTAGAGTGAATATGGGCGGAGCATTTCGAATCTGGGTTATTGAAAGGGAGATTGGCAATTGAATATAATGTGAAGTAGTAAACTGGGACCACCTTTGCATAGCTTGCGGTAGGCCATAAGAGCACTGAGAGGGGATGAGTTATGGTGCTTCATCATCCCCATTTATCTACAACCAAACCCTTTTCAAGCCATTGGAGGTACTTCTAAAGCTCTAAAACCTAGGGATTCTTGCAGAAAACTTACCCAAACTGATAGTAGACTCACTTTTCAATATTTTGTAATAGTCTAGCCAAAGAAAAACCTATTTTGAGTTGTGTTAAATCATTCTCGACAGCTGAAAAATGAGGGTTTGAAGACCCAATTCAGCTAGATGCAAATCTAGTGGAGAAATCAAGAGGTTAGTAGTTTTTATCGATGATTAATGTCTTTAATGAAATTTTTGCATTGAATTCTAGTTTAAAAATAGATTTGTAAATTTCAGCAATTGGGGAAGTTGAGAATGATGTAATCAGCTATGTAAAGAATGAATTGATGTTGTAATTAGGTGTAGGATTAGTAAAGTTAATCATATCTGTACATTGGAACCGAAATTTCAACTATTAAGTTGTTGTAGAGGGGAATTTGGGACACTGCCTACTAACTATTTGATGAAAGGGCTGTTAATTATAAAGGATCTGATTAGCAAGGATTAATAAGTTGTTAATGACCCTTTCGTCATAATTTAGCTAGAGGATTATAGGAGCAATTAATTATGCTAATGTGATGAATTTAACTGTGAACAGCCTTAGTGATGATTAAGTTTAATGCCACTTCATTTGAATGATGAAATCCTATGTAATCTGGGTGTAGGACCTAGGAACTGGAAATTGATTCTGCCACTATCAAGTTAAAGTTAATTCAGGTGCAGTGCCTAGCTAGGGAGGGAAGAAGTTTGTTTTTTTTACCTTTTAATTAGCATGATTTATGTGATTGCATTCTGGGCATGTTTAATTAATCTAAATTGATCATGGGTTGCGAACGAATTTATGAATGTTTTGATTTATGAAATATTTATCATGCACCATGATTTAATATCTATTATGTTAATTCAAGAAAGTATGAGAACAACAATGCAATTCATCAATCATGCATAGCACATACTACTACATGTGAAAGATTGATCTTACATAGCATCCTTAGCTGAAATGTACATACTGTCATTGACATCCACTTTTTGACCTATAAATTGAACGATTTAGGAAAAACTTTTAACATAAAAGTCGTAGATCTCAAAATTATTTTTCAATAAATTAAGAATAAATCAATTTTAAGTTTACATGAAAAAGTTATAGTTGAAACAGTGAAAGGGTCTCTGATTAAAACAAGCATCAGGTTGGGGGCCACATGACTGAAAAGTTATGCTAATCTAGGAAAAGTAATCAACATAAAAGTTGTAGATATCAAAATTACTTATCCAATAAAATAAAAATTTCTTAATTTGGAATTAATATGAGAAATTTATGACTAAATTACTAAACTTCTCCTAGGAGAATGATAAACTACAAAAGGGATCACCTTGTGGGCCCCACAACTCAAAATCTAGGCTGAATTAGAAGAAGTAGTAGACTTGAAATTTTTAGGCTCTAAAGTTATCTATACAATTAAAAAAATTACCCAATTTGGAGTTGTTAAGAAAAAGTTATAGTCAAATTACTACAATTGCTCCCTGATGATAAACTTAAAAATTTAGCCTAACTAGTAGAGCTTGCATGTGTAGCTAATTGAGAGGGGTTGAGCTGTGTAGAGGCTCGGTTGGCTAGTTGGGATATGCCTAGGTAGTGCAAAGGCTGAGTAGGCTTAGGATGGAGGTGCCTTGACAACATGAGGATCGAGTAGGCCCGAGGTTGGTTTCACCAGGTGGCCACAAGCGTGTAGGTCAAGGTTTGGCCTGGGGCTTAACTGTGTTGTCTGGCTAGCTCATGATTCTGCCTAGAATGAAGGAGAAAAGGTCAAAATTGGCCTAGGACTTGGCCGTGATGCCTAGATATCCCAATAGAGCTAACACCCATGTAGGGTGAGGTTAGGATCGACCGGATTTGTGAAATGCTCTTGATTACTTTAGTAGGTGCAGATGGAGAAGCTGTGATCCCTGTGAAGCAAAGAGGGTGGAGTAATCGCCAAGGCGGGTTTGGCCTAGTCAAAGTGTGGCTCCTGGAAGGCTTTATAACTGGGGATACAAGGAGGGACCTTAATACACCAAAGTTGTAAGAAAGTTGGGTCTACACAGTGAACAATTTTCTGAGCCTAAACATAAGACAATGATTAATGATAGTAATGAGATAAGGTAGATGATTAGTGACAAATGGTGGGTTGGTTGGGTGTTCCATTGAGACTATATTATTTGTTACTATATGTTCGGTATGATAAGGGATACACCTAGTTTAGGGTTTCATAGCATGACTTGCATTTATCTTAGGATATCATTTAGTTTGCATATTGACACCTGTTCCTGGTTATTGATTGTGTTTAAATTATTATAGTACTGAGCTTATTTTGCCGCTATTACTTTAATTGTATACCTTCTTATTGAGTTGCTTAGACTCACTCTATTTTATTTGGTTTTTAGTCAACAGGTCAGACAAGGGCGCCTAACATGGGGTTGGGGCTCCAAACCGGGGTTGGGCCTTATGCGAGCTGTTGAGCTATTTGTTTTGCAAGTTCATTGGCCTTCTAAATATATTTTTAGAGATTATGATATTATGTAAATACTTAAAGTATGAAAGTGATGTGAATTATAATTATATGACTAATGGTTTGACATGTCATGCATGTGGTATGATTAAATATGTAATTCCTTAATATCATTACTGTGTGACTACGATTCTGAGCTTGTGTGGTTATGTATGGGCTCAACATGCTAGTGTAATGTATTATGTGTTATTTTAATGTATGATTATGATTATATAGGTATGAAATTTCTCGCATTTTAGGGAAAATATTTTCGAATTTTCCTTCTGGAGTGTGAGATGGTAGTGCCCAGGTTGTGGGGCGTTACAGAGTGGTATTAAAGCCAAGTTATGCCTAATGCCCAAACAGTAGTAAGGCTGAAGGTAAGTCCCAAAACAATAATGGTATTGAAACATGGAATGAAGAAATGAAAGACATGCATAGTATAAATCTGCAGGTGAATCGGTGAGTCGCTATAAACATGGGGGAGCGTTAATATATCTAGTTTATTAATTATTTATTCTTACGTAAGTTTGTAATTCATGAACTAGAACTCTTAATGTCGTCTACGCAGTAATGGCAACAAGGAGATTATTTGATAATGGGAAAGCACTGATGGTGGAAGAAGAACCATCATGGAGGCTAACCCGCACCCACACCCATGCAATTGGAGTGGTCATTAGAGAGGCTCCAGTTGAGAGTCCTAGGATGAAGTGTTGGGCTTGACCCAAATTGAGGGGAAGGAGAAGGTCAGTTGTAACGCCCTACACCCCCACCGTAGGCGTTCTCACCATGCCACCTCGGGCCGATGCAGAACACTACCATCTTATATTTCAGAAAAGATCTTACCAAAAATTTGGCAGAATCTTCCCTGAAATATAAGGCATTTACATCTGATATACATGTGTGCTATCACGTACAATTAATAATTCTACAATATAAAATAATAATTATATTTAAACATTAAACACCAAACTCATATTCATAATTCTGCCGAAAATCGAAACCGGATCATGATGACAACTATACAACTACAATTACAATTACAATTACAATTATATCACTATGACATGCCCATGCTATATAATATACATCATTTTAATTTTATTACAAAAATTTAATTAAACTTTAAATTTACAAAGATACAACATGAAGAGATTCCAATCCCAATTTATCATTTCATAATTAAAATGTCTTCAAATCTGGATTATCGGTCCCAATCCACAGTTAGAATTCTTTACTTGTCCTGTTAACTAAAAAAATGGAAGAAAAAGAGGTGAGTCCGGGCAGCTCAGTAAATAGGCATAAATAACAAAAAATTAATTAATCAACATAACATATTCTAACCCAGAACATGCATAAACAACAGTATATTCCTATATTCATTCATCATAATAAATATAATATATTATCATCTTGTCCTGAGATGAACAACACAAAATAATTATATCATGAGGTTCAAATTCTTATTCACTTCATGCATATGCTATGCCTTTCAAGCATATAATAACAGAAGTCAAATATCATGCCATGAATGCACCACATATCAATACTATGTTCAACAAACATAAAATACAAAATTGTGCCATCTAGGCACACCATACATAATTATACTTTATCATAGAATGTTCGTCATTCCATTAATACACACATTTATTTAACATGGTATGATACATATCATTTAATATAACAGCCTGGGATATTCTCTATCCCCAAAATACATTTATACATTCAAAAGAATTCTAGAATGGGATATTTATTATCCCTGCTACATAATACAATTACCTTAGATCATAATCATCCACTATTTCAATCTAGAAATATTCTCTATCCATCACATTTAGACATCCATACACAAAAATAATGTCTTTATGCCTAGAATAAGGGATAACATCTATCCTTGACATTCAATAATTACAAAATATCATAAATCTCATTCTTTAGATTAGTAAGGGATACCAACAATCCCCAAAACAAAACATATATGCCTGAATTTCAAACAATGGGATATTCTATACCCCCATTCATGCATTCAACAAACAAAGAAGGTAGCCTACTTACCTCATGTGAAATAATGCTCTCCATAAAATCGCAAGTTTCATCATTCTAGCTCCCCTGATCCTACATGCACATGTATTTCAATTAAGACATACATTTCAACTCATAACATAGGTGGAATTCACCCACTTATCTTATTAAAATGTCTTATTCCATTACTTGATTCCTTATTTATACATTCACTTTGGTGGGGATCGTTACCTCTAAACATATATTAATCCACAGTGGGTAATCTTATTAAGCATAATGTTGCCCATTTTTGAGATAGTTTTCCAATACAATTCATGTGAATTTTTCCATTATAATACACTCACATCGCTGTCCATATTTAATTCATTTTAAAACATGATTTAAGGATCTTAATAATCTGTTTTGAATGATCATCGAATGGCTAGTTTGATGTCTTAATTGATTCATTTAATTTCCACTTGTTCTTCCCAAAGGCATTTCACTGAACAAATGATATGCAACATTCAATGTGGAACTTTCTTTGTAATATAACCATAGTTATACCTATTTTCAACATTACAAATTCATTGTTAATCTAATTTAATATCAAAATAACAATATTAACCAACCAATTCATTATAATTTTCATCAATTCACCATTCTATCATCACATACCCTGTCCACAGTCCATTTGTTGTTATCCATGCCAAATGTTGCTGTCTAAATTCGTGGATAGCAATCTACAATAATTTCCATCATTCAATCATGCCCATTACATTGTAATTATGTCCCTACACCATTTCCCTATGAATTTCCCATGAAATTTTATAATAATCACCCTTAAACAGAACATGAAATTAGGGTTTTTCAATCCAATTCAAAAAATTATCAATTGAATGCATTTACCTCTAGTAGACTTTGATTCCTTACCAATTGCAATGTTTTCAACTTAATTCCATCAACTTCTAGCACAGAGCAACTAGATGCACGAAAATAGCAAGTTCTTCTCCTGCTCCTTACATTCAATGGAGCAACAATCCAAGTCTTCTTCACGTGCTCATCAATCTACACCTATTGCTGAATTCTTCCATGTCAATTTGCATAGAAAAATGGGACATGAATATGGCAGCAAGGGGAAGAAGAGGATGTGTGGGGGTGGTGTGGGTGAAGGGACGATTAGGGCTTGAAAAAGAAGATGGTGGAGTAACTAAGCTATGGTCCTTTTGGTGTTCCATAGCCATATTTTTATTTCATATATATGCATCTACTTTCTCTCCAAATTCGGTTATGTAACCAAGATCATTACATTAAGTAATCTTTCCCTCATATGTACATTGATTATATAAATAATTTTTCTTATTTAAATATAAATAATATCATTTAAATAATTATTATCATACCTAAATTAATTTATGGGCTGTTTCTCACCCACTTAATAATTAAACCTCAAATTTTACATAAAAATTAATAAATCATTTAAAAATTCCACATCATACACATGTATTTATTTCAATGGATATTTTATAAAAATTTTCAAAATTATTTGCATAAATAATACACAATTTTTAATTTTATCAATTTAATCCATTATTTTTTATCCTTAATGTTTTACCAGATATAGCCATAGCAATATTAGCATATCTTTTTCATATGATATTGTAGTGGCATGAACTAGCAATGGCAGAGCAAATTCTACAGCTGGACGGATGTTCTAGTCCGGGCAGCACA
>JAYJMB010004726.1:0-12693 GCA_036873735.1 Pouteria campechiana | reverse complement strand
ACATATTCACATTGCATGCAATAAGAAATGGGATATTTACAATCCCATCTAAGTCACATACATAACTATCAATCCATGTATTCACATATAATCACATTATCAAATTACTCAGGAGATAATCACTATTCCCACCCAATAACACAGGCAAATATGCATAGCCTACTTACCTTAGAATAATTTGCTCTATAATAATCAAAATTTTCAACTTAATGCATCTCATTGCATTTTACATAATTTTATTTTTGCACTACCATCATCCACCTACTCCACACTGGGAGGCACACCAAATCCAAAAGTGCTTCATCTAGCACTTTTTGTATTACTGCAGATCCCTTATTTAGCACCAATCGATTCCTGTACCTCATAAGATGGTTTGCACCAATGAAGAAGTCTGGCAACTCATTTTGTTGTACTTACAGCTTCAATTTTTGGAATTCTTCTTCTGATGATTCTTTTTGAGCTGCTTGAATTTCATCTACTAAGGTAGGTTGAATACTTAATTGACACGTTTGAGTAGCTATTTCCTTCAATCCAACTTGCACATCTCGCTTCCTCAATTCTTCAAACAATTCTTTTTGAGTAAAAATATATTTTAAATTTTTATGATCAGGGTATACATCACATTTTTTCCCATAAATATAGTGTCTCCATATTTTTAAAGCAAACACTACTGCTACCAATTCCAAGTCATGGGTTGGATAATTATGCTCATGAGGGCGTAACTAATGTGATGCATAAGTTATAAAATTTCCATTCTAAATCAATGTTGGTCCCATGTAAATGATAGCTCAAGAGGGGAGTGGTGAATTGATCATATAAAAATTATGGCCAAATAAAAATTTATGAACTAAGGATAAGTAGCAATGCATCACATATGTAATTTCCATACCTGTTTGTTTGATCATCATGACTGCTTCACCTTCAAATTTAACTTCTCTTAGCCATTCTTATTTGAGGCAGGTTATCTTGTGTGTGATGATGTGAGTGATAATATTATGCTTAATAAAGTAATGAAGAATAAAATAAATCAACAAACACACACACACATACACAAACAACACAATTTTTATAGTGGTTCAGGAACCCCGTCCTTACATCCACTCTTCCAAGGGCACATACTCATTGTGTCTTAGGTTCCACTATATCCCATATAATGGAAATACACTAGTACTCCCAGCACTCTTCTAGATTTCAGCTCCAAGGGGCATGAGTAGTGTTCCCAGCACTCTTCTGGATTCCAGCTTTATGGGGCATAAATATAGTATTCCCAACACTCTTCTGATTTCATGAGCTCACCAGGAAACTCGCTAGTTTCAAAGAGTACCAGCAAACTTATTGGTTCTCTAGAGCTCACCAACAACTCATACAATGTGGGTTTCTTAAGCTCACCACCAGCTCACGTAACTGAATGACAACACTCATTTTGCATATTACGTTGCCTATTTTGCTAGGTTGAATTGTATATATTTTGAGCACTTATAAAATGATATTCATTGAAGCTCATTAAATATCAATACTCTAGATGTATGATTAAGATAGAACTTTTAGGCTCATTATGTATCAGTGCAATGGAGATTTATTATCTAGGAGGAAGCATAGTCTGATTGAGAGATGTTACTTGATTAATCTCTGTTCTAATTTCTCTCTCAACCTCCTTATCCTTCTTTGTTGACACTACATTATTGTTATATTGCTTTAGAAATTTTTGCCTATTGGAGGTGGTTGGCTTTCTTTTGAATATTGAAGACTATTTTGATTTCTTCCATTGAAAAGCTGTCTTCTTGAGAAACTCATTGGTAGTTAGAAAGCCTGCAGTGCTGTTATTTTGGAAAGATGCCCATTAAGCCTAAATGGACATAGCCTCTGAAAGTTGCAACCTTTATCAGAGTATCAACTGCTTTCCTTTGAATTTCTTTCCATCTTTAGCTAAGCTTGATTTGTCTAGTATGCTTAATAAAATGTGCTTCGAGTAAAGTCTTGATCGAGGAGTGCAATCAATGATATCTATTATAGGTGGCTTCTACTCTTCATGATATGCCATATTTTATCTGAAAACTTTATCTGTTCATGTCTTGGATTTTTCTCTTGTAAGTAATAGACAAAATGGCTCTAAGTAGATCCACATAATAGACAACTTCATCTTTGTGATTTTTATAGAGACTGTTATAGCATTTTACTTCATCTTCTAGTTTGGCTGTTGTAAATAACAAATGAATTTAGATGAAGTTCTTCTTCTTTACTGCTTATTAGATGAAATTCTCTTAATAGACAAAATTTCTTTCATTAGGATAGGTAGCTTTGTCTATTGATTTATCTGTTGTAAGTAGTAGATGATCTTCGTGGCATAGACAATGCTTCTTCACATCAGATGAAGTGACTTTCACCAAACAAAATTTTCTTTTCATCAGCCAAAGTGGCTTTGTCTATTGTCAATAATAGATGAATCTTCTTGATAGATAAGGCTCCTTCCCTAATAGATGAAATTACTTTGTTTGTTGAAATCTATAGATGAAGTTGCAGGCCACAGACAAAGTCTTCCAAATGGTTCATTTATTAGTTTATCTATCGTAAGTGATAGATGGAGTTATGGTATGTAGAAAAATTCTCTTTTTAGTCATTCATATGATGGGTTATCTATTAGAATTAACAAATGAACATTTGAGCCATAGACAAGTTATTTCTTTAGTGGTTGTTTGATGGTTTGTCTATTGCACGTGGTAGACAACTCATGCATGTAAAGATGACAAACAAAGTTGTTCTTCTATAAGTACTATTCCACTTTTACTTCATCTTCTATGTCTTCTATACAAGATTATAGATAGGTTCCATGTTCTTCTTTAGTTTTAGATAACTTTATATGAGAGCTTAAATAATTTGACTCTATTTTGGCTCTTCATTTGTCTAAGTTCGACTTCATTTCATCTCAACTTCTACAATCTGAATTCATCTTTGTGTTTTGGACAAGTGTTGATTATAAGTAATTTTTCTAACTTGTCCATAGAATGATTCATTTGAATCTTTTTTAGACAGATGCCCTCAGATACTAACTATATCAATTGAATATTTATCTGATCACTCATTGAGGCTTGAACTTCATAGCTATAGATATACTTGATGACTTTTTTTTAATATTTTAGTGTTATTCTTTCTGATTATTCTTGTTTTCTTTTGGTCAGTGGATTATGCTTACTGATATATTCTTTATGTACACTATCTACTCCATTTGAGTTGTTTTCTTGTATGCTCATATCAATTTCTGCAATGCTTGGGAACACAATTTTCAGTACCACACATGCTCATATATTATTGCTCATCATCAAAACTTGGTTGTTTGCATATGCACCATTTGGTTCAACATTCTCCCCCTTTTTTATGATGATAAAACATTTGAGTAAAATTCCTTTTAGAGAGAGTAAAAATATTTATAAGTGTAAATGCATAAGAAATTTAAGCATAGATATATTATGGCTCCCCCTGACTTAGTATGTTATTTTTAATTTTGGCTCATGTGGCTTGGCTCCCCCTGAGTAAGTACTATAATAGTTTTTACTCCTGTATGATTCAATTTTCACTCATTACACTATATTTCTCCCCCTTTTTATCATAATCAAAAAGATAAACCCGAAAGGAAAATGAATATTCGACATTATGAGTGATAATACCAAAAACATATGTCCAAAAAGAATTTGATTGATGTAAGAAATGTATAGTGTATGATAAAATACATCAATGACAATAAATCAGAGCATGACTTCATTTTTCTGATGGAAGTTTCACATTAAGTGCTTTTGGAACACGAGGGATAAGTTGAATTTGCCTAATGTAATCAGAATCCTTCTGTATTGGATGAGGAAGAGGTAGTCCTTGATCCTGTGCTTTCTTATTGGCAACTGTCCATCTTTCATAAATGGTTTGAGTCAACATGAGGGGATTAGGAGCTATTTCATGATGGGCAATGAGTTTGATGCTGACTTAATAGTTATCATTTAATAGCTTTGGATATGGAGGAGGCATCCCATGATGAATTGTTGCAGTATTGCATTTATTCTATAGTTGAGAGTGGCATACGTCATGGAGATTGTGCTTGGAGGAAGAGATGTAGATTCAGCTCCTTAAGTATTGCTTGTTGAGGACCTGGAGACTAAAACTTTGATCCTTGCAAAAGATTAAGCACTAGAAGGAGGTTGATGGGTGGTAGAGGGGAACGTTTCATTGAGAGAAAGAGCAAGTGTTGTAGAAGGAGGTGGTTCAACTAAAGGAGGTGTTGTAGAAGGTGATGATTTAGAAGAAGTGTGATTTGTAGAAGGAGAGGGTTCAACAAAAGGAGTAGTATTTGGTGATAGTTGAGAGAATTCATTTATTATCTTATCAATGATTTTATGCCCATTTGGAAGAGGTTTGGGTTTGAAAGTTTTGGTTGGATGCTTCATTATTATAATGCTTTCAAGATAATCTTGATTTTCAAACTTTGGAAAAGGAAAATCTGAGAGAGTGAAGTATTTATTTTGTGATTGAAGAGTGAAGGCAACTATTTGGTTTATTAATTATCTATGTTCAATTTCTTCTAGGGTCATTTTTAGTTCTCGATTCTTAGGGATTGAAAGATTTTGTTTTGGGAGTTTACGGCATTGGAAGTGATATGCTTTAGATGGGAATGGCATGACTTTTGGTAAGTAGATTGACTAATTTTTGAAGGAGAGATAGGTGATTGAGAGGTGATTAGAGATGGATGAGGAAGATTTTGGAATTTGAAAAAGCCTGAATAAGGTGGATTGATTGATCACCTATGGAGGTGAAGAGGGATTTTCTTGGGATGAATGTTTCTTTGAAATGGTTTTTAAAGATTTAAAGATTTTATTTATTGGGATTGTTAACTCAGATATAGAGGACACAAAGTTAGTCCTGGGAGATTCTAGTGGAAGATCTGTGTGATGATTGACAGATGGAGATTTGTGAGGTGTGTGATGAGGAGAGAGTGGAACAGAAGAGAAGTGAGGTGATTGATGAGATAGGATAGGAGAGGAATGAATTAACTAATGAGATGGAGAGGTTGATTGAATGTTTCTAACTGATGAGACATGATTTGGTTTCTTTTGACCTTTGATGGATTCCATTAAAGAGAATAGGGTATCTATCTTTTTATCCAATGAATCAGGGTCATAGATGCAACAAATATTTCAATGTTTTGAAGCCTATTTTCGAGATTTTATGGAATGTGTTGGGTAGGTAGAGATGAATAAACAGGTCTGGAGGGGAATGAAATTGGACTATGATGCAGAGATGTTCTATTGTAGCTGCTGCTTCTCTTTCTGGTGCCACTATTTCTTCTGCTGCATTTATTGAAAGGATTTCCTCCCTTTCTTCTCTGATAGATTCAAATCTTTCTTCTTCTTCTTCTTCTTCTTCTTCTTCTGCTTCTTTTCTCACTCTTTGTGCTATATCTATTTACTCATGTTCTTCACTTCTTACTTCTTCCTCCTCTTGCTCTTCATCTTCTTCTCTAATCCTTTTTGGTTATCTTATCCCTCTAGCTTTCTTAGTTGCAATTCTACTTGATTGTATGGATATTCTCATCCTTTTCAGTATTATTTTATCGACTATGTCTAAAATTTTGAATTTCTCTAGGACTTCCTATGACAATTCCACCTCTGCCTTTTTCAATATTTGAGCTATTGACATTCCATAGGGCAAGAGGATGTCTTGCTGACAACTTGACTTGAAAGATATATTTAGACATTAGTTTGGCAAGATCCAACCTCTTCTTATACTTCAATGCCCAAAGAATCTTTGCATCTTTCTTAGAAACATTATCCCTACTTCTAACCTTGGGATGAATGCTCTTATTTAAGATAAGGTGAGCAAACCTTAGATTTATATCTAGACCCTTGAGATTTAGATTCTTTATATTCTCCTGATAGGTGTTCCTATCAATTATGAGAACAATTCTCTTCTAGGTGCTGGTGACTAAAATATTTGTCTCTCAACCAAGGGAAGATTCAAATACTCTTTAATACTTTTAGGGGATAGATCTATATCCTTGTCTCCAATCCATGATTCTTAAGGCTAGAGTCATAATTGCAAAGAAGAATTTTCACCATTCTGGGATAGCTTTCGTCTCTACAATTCATATTATTTTTCCATCCTTGAAAGTTTATCCATTCACAGACTTCCAACTTCATCTTCTCAAAAGTTTCAAAATCAATGGTTCTTATGACTTTTCTATTGACGAATTTATTCACTTAATCTTGGTAACTTTGTTTATCATTTTGGAAAGTTATCTTTAGAAATTTATTTTCCGTACTTCACTTCTCTGTGATACATGCAGTTCCTTTGACACCTTTCTACTCTATTTTTTTTTTTTGGAGGTGGATGCTGGAGTCATCCTTGTAGCTCTTGAGCCCACCATTTCCATTATTTGAGGCTTTAGGGTTTTGATGTGGAGGAGCTTGGAGGACTTTGGCACTAAGATGAGCAAGGGAAAATGGTGCCAAGAAAATGAGGAGTGGAGGGGGAAACAGTGGGAATTCGAATTGCCTTTTTCTAAGGGAGGACTCTATCACTTACAATGAATGGGAGAGCTGTGTCTGATACGAGGTTAAATAAGGGATTTCTATAGTTGAACCTCGAGAGCATCAAATGAATTAGGTGGCTTTAAACAATCCTATAGACAAAGTGATGACTTCATCTATGGGTAGATATAAGATAATGAGATTTTTCAATTTATTTTTGATCCGAGGTATGTATGATTATTTGAGAGTATAATAATTATTTTTTGATGATTAGAGGACTTTAATTTATGAAGATTTGGTTGATTGATTTGTTTATATAATGTGCATGAGTGAAGCAATGAAGCATGCATGACCAGATCATAGTGATATTCTTTCAAGTTTGTAGATAACTCAATGTGCATTGCATATTAATTGTGAGGCATTTGAAACTTTAAAGTAAATATAAATTTCTTGAAGATTTGAGAATTTAGATTAGAAGGTTATCTCATTTTCTTTTATTGATAGGATACTAAAGGATGCTTACTTGATTGTATTTAGCTTCTCTGGATTCTATTTAAATGCTTCTTCCAACTTCTCTTGTCTCTACAGCTCCTTTATAGAATCAAATTGCTTGGGTCCTCTGAATTTTGTTAGCTTTGTTACAAATAATTTCTCATGCATTTTTAACAAAGCTACATATGGATATTCTATCAAGTTTAGTGAGAGACAGGAATTTCAAATTTTCAGAATCTATAACAGAATGTTAATATATAAAGGTTTGCAACTAACTTGTTCCTGAGCAGGAATGTTGTGGAATAATTTAGCTATGGGAATCTCTTCACAAGTTAACTTTTGGTAGTTCAAATTGACTTGCAAAGCCTGCTCTGATACCACTTCTTAGTCCTATGTAAATGATAGCTCAAGAGGGTAGGGGTGAATTGAGCATATAAAAAATATGACCAAATAAAAATTGATGAGCTAAGGAGAAGTAGTGATGCAACACATGTGATTTCCATATCTGTTTGTTTGACCATCGTGACTGCCTTACTAGGAAACTCATTGGTTTCAAAGATTACAAGTAAACTTGTTGGTTTTCTAGAGCTCACCAATAACTCATATAATGTGGTTCTCTTGAGCTCACCAGCAACTCATATAGCTGATTGACAACACTCATTTTGCATGTTACATTGCCTCTTTTGCTAGGCTAAATTGTATATATTTTGAGCATGTATAAAATGATATCTTGTTGAAGCTCATTAGATATTAATACTTTAGATGTATGATTAAGATAGAACTTTTAGGTTCATTGTCTACCAATGCAATGGAGATTGGTTATCTAGGAGGAAGCGTAGTCTAATTGAGATTTGTTACTTGATTAAGCTCTATTCTAATTTCTCTCTCAGTTTTTTCAACCTTCTTCATTGACACTACACTAAAGTTATATTGCTTTAGAAATTTCTGCCTGTTGGAGGTAGTTGGCTTTCTTTTGAACGTTGAAGACCGTTTTGATTTCTCCAGTTGAAAAGCTATCTACTTGAAATAGTTGAAAAGCCTGCAATGTTGTTCTAGAAGAAGCCTTTTCAGTTTTAGCAAATATTGGATAAAGAATTTTTAGCTTGACTAACTCTTTCACTATTTTGGAAAGACTCCCATTAAGCCTGAAGGAACATAACCTCTAAAACTTGCAACCTTTATCAGAGTGTAGATTGTTTTCTTTTGAATTTCTTTCCATCTTCAGCTAGGATTGATTTGTCCAGTATGCTTAATAAAATCTGCTTCGAGTAAACTCTTGACCAAAGAGTGTAGTCAGTAATGTCTGGTATAGGTGGCTTCTACTCTTCATGACATGCCATATTTTATCTGACAACTTTGTTTGTTCATGTCTTAGATTTTTCTCTTGTAAGCAATAAACAGTGGCTCTAAGTAGATCTACATAGTAGACAACTTCATCTTTGTGATTTTGTCAAAGACTGTTGTAGCAATTCACTTCATCTTCAAGTTTGTTTGTTGTAAGTAACAGATGAATTGTAGAAGCACAGATGAAGTTTTTCTTCTTTAATTCTCATTAGATGACATTGTCTTAGTAGATGAAGTTTCTTTCATCAAGTGAGTAACTTTATCTGTTGTAAGTAGCAGATGCTCTTTGGGATGCTGATAAAGCTTCTTCACATTAGACAAAATGACTTTCACTAGACGAAGTTTCTTTTCATCAGTTGAAGTGGCATTATTTGTTGTAAGTGTTGGTTCCATGTAAATGAGTAACTCAAGAGGAGAGGGGTGAATTGAGTATATAAAAATTATGTCTAAATAAAAATTAATGAGCTAAGAAGAAATAGTAGTGCAGTACATATGTAATTTTCATATTTGATTGTTTAATCAACGTAACTGCTTCACTTCCAAATTTGATTTCTCTTAGTCATTCTTGTTTCAAGTAGATTATTGTGTGTGCATGATAATGTGAGTGAAAATGTTATGCTTAATGAAGAACAAAATAGATGAACAAACACACACACACAAACAACACAACTTCTATAGTGGTTCAAGAACTCCATCCCTACATCCACTCTTCCAAGGTCACTAACTCATTGTGCCTTGGGTTCCACTATATCCCATATAATGGAAGTACACAAGTGCTCCTAGCACTCTTCTAGATTACAACTCTAGGGGGTGTAGATAATGTTCCCAAGACTCTTCTGGATTCCAGTTCTAGTGGGCATGAGCATAGTGTTCCCAACACTCTTCTGGTTTTATGAGACTCACTAGTTTTGAAGATCACCTGCAAAGTTATTATTTTTCTAGAGCTCCCCAACAACTTATATAATGTGGTTTTCTTGAGTTCACCACTAACTCATATACCTGATTAACAACACTCTTTTTGTACATTACATTGCCTCTTTTCTTAGGCTAAATTGTATAAAGATTTAAGCTCATATATAAAATGATATCTCATTGAAGCTCATTAGATATTAATACTCAAGGTGTTTAATTAAGATAGAACTTTTAGGCTTATTATCTATTAGCGCAATAGACATTGAGTATCTAGGAGGAAGCATAGTCTGATTGAGAGATGTTACTTGATTAAACTTTGTTTTGATTTTTCTCTTAGCTTCCTCAACCTTCTTTGTTGACATTGCACTACCTTTATATTACTTTAGAAATTTTTGCCCATTAGAGGTAGTTGTCTTTGCTTTGAATATTGAAGACCATTCTAATTTCTCCCATTGAAAAGCTGTCTTCTTGAGAAACTCATTTGTAGTTGGAAAGCCTATAGCACTATTCTTGAAGTAGATGCCTTTTCGATTTTAGCAAATGCTTGATGAAGACTTTTCTGCTTGATTGACTCTTTCATAATTCAGGAAAGACACCCATTAAGCCTGAAGGGACACAGCCTCTAAAATTTGAAACCTTTGTCAGAATGTAGACTGCTTTCCTTTGAATTCCTTTCCATCTTCAAGTAATTTTGAATTGTCCGGTTTGCTTCATAAAATCTGCTTTGAATGAGATTTTGATTGAAGAGTGCAGTCAGCAATGTCTGACACAAGTGACTTTTACTCTTCGTGATATGTCATAATTTATTTGAGGACTTTGTCTCTTGAATTTATCTTTAGTAAGTAATAGCCAAAGTGGCTCTGAGTAGATCTAATATAGATAACTTGGTCTTTTCAATACTACTAGATACCATTGCAATATTTTACTTCATCTTTTGGTTTGTCTATTATAAGTAATCGATAAACTATTGAAGTGAAGACAAAGTTCTTCTTTTTGTTGCTTATCAGATGATGTTCTCTTTGCAAATGAAGTTTCTTTCATTTAAGCGAGTTATCTTTTTCTATTGCTTTGTCTATTGTAAGTAGCAGACAATCCTTGTGGTGTGGACAAAGTTTCTTCATAGCAGACGAAGCGTCTTTCACCAGATGAAGTTTTCTTTTCATCAGCTGAAGTTATGGCAAGCAGATGAATCCTCCTTTTAATCCTTCATATAATTAGTTGTCCATTGGAAGTAACAGACAACTCATTAAGGGATAGATGACTTGCTTCTTCAAAATTTTTTTGATGGTTTGACTATTGCTAGTTGCAGATAATTCTTTGTAGATGAAAATGACAAAAAAGGTTTTCTTCTATAGCTACTATGCCACTTCTTCTTTGTCTTTTATATTTTCTACAGAGATTGCGGATAGGTTTCTTGGCCTCTTCAGTTTTTAGATGAGCTTTATATGATAGACAAATATTCGAGTAATTTTGACTCCATTTTAGCTTCTTCATTTATCATATTTTAGCTTCATTTCATCTTTGCTTCTGCAAACTGAATTCATTTTTGTGTTGCAAATAAGTGTTGATTATAATCAATTTTTTTGACTTATCCATGGAATGACTTGTCTGAATCTTCATGAGCAGTTGCTATTTGATACTGACTTTATTTGTAGATGATTTTCTTAGTTACTCATCGAGGCTTGAATTCCATAGCTTCAGATTTACTTGATTGCTCCTTTTCAAAATTTTAGTGTCATTCTTTTTTATTATACTTGTGTTCTTTCATTCAATGAATTATGCTTGTCGATGCATTTAGTGTGTGCACTATCTACTATATTAAAATTGCTTCCCTATTTGTTTAGACCTATTTCTGTAATGGTTGGGTACACAATTGTTAGAACCATACATGTTCACTCATATGTTGTTGCACATCATCAAAACTTGGCTGATTGCCATATGCTGTTTGGTTCAACATTTTCCCCCTTTTTAATGATGACAAAACATTTGAATGAAATACTTTCTAGAAAGAGTAAATATATTCATTAGTGCATATAAATTTTATGCATGGGTAAATGTATCCCCTGACTTAATGCACAATATTTTGTTTATCTCATCTAGCTCTTGCTTCACCTTGCTAAAATGTGTTGGTCCTGGTAGGATAGGCTAGAACCTAAGAGGGAGGGGGGTGAATTTAGTTTTATAAAATTTACTTCTTTTGACCCCTATTTGATCAAATCTCTTTCTTTCTTTTATGTCAGTGTGCTAATCAAAGTGAAGTAATGGATAAAGGAAGTAAGAATATAAAGACAAGATTAAGCACATTAGCACACGCAACTTATAGTGGTTCGGGCCCTCTTTTGGTACCTACTCCACTCTCTGAGTTAGCCTTACTTACCACACTCAGGTTCCATTAATACTCTATGGAATTACACTTGGTTTTCCCGAGCTAACTAAGAACTCATACACTAGTTTTACAGAGTTCATCAGAAACTCACTATGTTGGTTTTAACAAGCTTTTACAAAGCTCATCAGATACTCACTATATTGGTTTTAACAAGCTTTTACAAAGCTCATCAGAAACTCACTATGTTGGTTTTAACAAGCTTACCAACAACTCTAATAATGTTGGTTTTCATAAGCTTACCAATAACTTGAACAACGTTGGTTTTTCACAAGCTCACCAACAACTTTAACCCTGGTTTTTAAGCTTACCAGAAACCTCTATAAATGAAATAAGAAATTATACTTTTTGAAGTGTTTCTTATTAAGCACTAAGGAAGATTTTAGATACAGTTCTTCTTATTGCAGAAGCTCTTCCTTTATGTTGTGGAAAGATTGGCCTTGAAGGAGATTGAAGAATGAAAGCTCTATTAGAAAATGGAAGTGGTAGATCTTGGCCTTTAGGATTTGTAAGAGGATTTCTCTCTTTTTCTTATTTTTATCGTCTCTTTTCTACTCTCTATCTTCTTGTTCAAACATCCCTTGAGTGCTCCTTAAATAGATCTTGAAAACTTGATCGTTGGATGGAGATCTTAGAATTTTTGTTGCTTGCAACATTCGAATATTCAACCATTGGGCATCATCAAGTGGTATGATAGGCACCTGGGCCAAGCGGCTGTGAGCCAAGCGATATGCCAGGAGGCTGGGCCAAGTGGCTATGGATGATTTTCTAGATTTTCTTCCAAGTGAATCTTGCTAGCTCCTGGCAGACGGTATGGCAGGCAGCTACCATATCGGCTGTGCTCCCAGGTAGTAGGCAGAGGCGGTTGGAGAATTTGCAAGGTGGTTCATCTTCTAGTGCTTCATTTCTTGATTCATCTGACTGTCTATTGCCAGGCGATTAGCCAAGCGGTTGCTTTAAGTGGCTAGCATCCTTTAATTGTGTTTTTGCATTTTGCTTCTTTTTGAAACTTTGACATCTTTTATTTTAAATCAAAATGCATTTGTCACAAGT
>JAYJMB010004725.1:0-12695 GCA_036873735.1 Pouteria campechiana | reverse complement strand
ATAATAATTTTTAGTATGCTAACAAAATTTATAATGACAAGTAAAACAGATGGTTCCAATTTTACAAAATCATTATGGTGTATACAAAACATAAGGACAGCATCGTGACTTGGGTACATATAGGCAGCATTCAATTTTGTGGAAAAAGAAAGTTAAAAGATTCACTGTGGAAAGAACAAAATATAAAAATTACTTTTTTGCATTTTTTATATTTTGATGTGATATTTAACTATATATAATTTGTGGGTACAATTTAACTACCTAAAATACAATTAGGTAGTCCGAATTATGAGTATTGGCTTGCCCGCCACTGCTCAACTCGTGGTTAGCCTCATAGAGTTTAACAGGTTACTCATTTGTTTTGGTGGCATGTCAGTGTCGAATCAAATGGGAATCATGCTTCACATAATCCCCACACAGTTAGAGCATAGAGTCATTATTAAGTTTCGGTTTGGCATGTCGGATGAGACTCATGCTTATCCATTTTTAACTTTTCCTGTTTAATGGTTAAATTTATGTTTACCAAGATTATTTTTTAATGAGAAATATTCCTAAGGAATTGTTTCTCCGAAAATTTGGATGGAAACTCACCACTTACACATATCATAATGTTTTAATTAAATCCAAGCAAACAATTGAATTTATAATTAATTTTTAGTTTAGTTATAAAAATGATCTCTATCACATATTTTTATGCCTTGAAATTAAAAAACGTTTTTTTAATAATTTTGCAAGTTTCCATTTGTTTGACCTACTCAAGTTTTCAATTAAATATATATATATATAAGAGATATAATGACCAGTTTGGATTTAATTAAAAAATTAGAGGATGTGAAATTGGTAAGGTTCCATGGAAATTTTTTTAAACATATATTATTATATAGCTTTATTCTGATAATTAACATTTTTAACCAACCATGTTTTGATGATAAGAAAAGACATAAGTGAAACATTAAGGTACTAATAATTCATTCTCAAGTATTTTGCAAAAATATTTTTTCAAACTAATCTTAAGAATAAACTTCATAAGGCTTAAAGGAAAAAACCAAGTAAATGCTCAAGAAAACTAAGTATATAAATTACAATATGAAGGAAAAAATAGAAAATTCAGAGTTATTAAGGAAACTTCAGGTTGCTCAAGTACTTTGGAGACAAGAGGATAATCCTTCGGAGTCAATTGAAGCACTTCAGAGTCACGAGTTCATAATCTTCAAAGTTAGTTGAAGTACTTCGGAGTCACGAGCTCATAACCTTCGGAGTCAGTTGAAGCACTTCGGAAGTAACGAACTAATGACCTTCGACTCAGTAAAGTCTCTCTAAAATACAAATGTGCTAACTTCAGAGTCAGCAATGTTGCTTCGGAGTCAAGACAAAGTGCTTTAGAGATAAAAAAGTATTTCAAAATTCGGACTTGGTTACTTCGGAGATGAAGAGGAACTTTGGAGTCAAAAAAGAACATCTCGAAGTCAAGACAAATATTTTGGATTTAACAAAACTCTTCAGAGTTAGCTCCTTTGGAGTTACTGGTTAAGTTCTTTGGAGTCAATGAACTCCTTCGGAGTCAAATCCTGCAAACCCGATGCAAGTTGCTACTGTCGCACCACTTCAGAGCCTTCGAAACATATCTTCAGTGTATCCGAAGAGATAACGATGTGTGACTTGTTAAAGAATGTTAATACTATTTAAAAGCTTGGAGGATCTGATGCTAATTTATAGCCTCCAAAACCTCATTGAAAAGTACAATGATTATAAATTCAAACATTTTTTTGCATTAAGTGATTCTCATCTACCACAACAGAGAAAGTCAGAGGTTTCAATATAAAAGAAGTTAAGTAAGAACGGAAAAAAGAAGATTATTATGAGAAATAAAAGAGAGTATTTACTAAATCTTTAAGAATTTTCTTCTACGATTTCAACTTCACCTAGGGTTCAACTCGGGCTTATGAAACTCGGGTTTCCCTCAACCTTAAATGTAACCCTATTTGTAAAACCTCAACTCTAATCCTATTTTTGAAAATCGGGCTCAGGTTGAGTTTTGGGTTGGAAGTTGGGTTGATGAAATAAAAAATCTACCAATTATGACAACCTGAAGTTTGAAATAAATAAGGTTTACATTGCATAAATAACCTGAAAATTGAAACAAACAAGCTTTATATTGCATAAATAGCTTCAAGTTTGAAACAAACAAGCTTTACATTGCATAAATAACCTAAAGTTTGAAACTTGTTAACCTAAAGTTTGAAACAAACAAGCTTCACATTGTATAAAATAACTTGAAGTTTGAAACAAACAAGCTTCACATGGCACACTGCACATCTAAAAATGTACATTTTATATAAGACTAAACTGAAAGAAAAAAAAAGTACATTCCCAAGCATTCTCAAATCAAAATAGATTCAAATTGATTCAAGATACAATAACAATGATATCTTGAGGCAAAATTTCAACAGAATCCAAACTACCTTCATCATTGGCAAACCTTAATGCACATAACCTCTGCCAAGTGCAACCTCTAGCCTCCAAGATCTGCCCAACTAAAGCCCATGCGCCTGCCAAAAGCATGGGAGGTCAGCTCATATCACAATGCCTCTGACAACTGAAATTAGTTAGATATTTAGTTACAGAACAAAGGCCTAAAGTTAGAAATTAAAAAACTTAGGAGAGATGAGGACCAATTCATCTATGACATCTAAAATCATACGTGGAAACATGGACCTATCTTTGGAAGTTCTGCAATTCATCCAATATCTCATTAGAAGCTAAATAGAATTGATGATTTGACATAGAAGATTGTACTCCTTCCTATGCACACCATTGCTTCAACTTAGATAACCCGGCTTCGATATATTCTCCATGGCTAAAGGTGCAGCAGTCATGATGGAAGAGAAGGCTATAGCAAATTATGTAGGTCCTTGATATCAGTGGTTACCTTGTTAGTGGAAACATTATGGGGGCATCAACAAAACAGTCTTTACCTGTTAAATAGTTGCACATTGATATATAAAAAAATCTGAGTAAAAATCTCTCGGTACATTATCCTTTTCAAAGGCTTGTTCAGAACCATCATGCTTGCTTGCCCATGATGTTTTAGGTGCTTGAAGTGTCATAGAGCAACAAATTAGTTCATTCTAGTAACTGAACATCCCATGGAACATATGCATTTTCTTTGAAATTAGTCCTCGTCAAATTTATATTCATTTTCTTTGAGACAACATTAAAATCATCTCCATTCAAACATATTTAGAAAGAATATACTAACAGTTACAGAAAATTTTACAATGAACTCTCATCAGCACTTGTTAATACATGGACATTCCTCATGACGATGACTCATAACACAAAATTTAAAGCCCAAGTTAATTATCTTTTATGAATATTTTTTTTTGGCCATCTTCTATCAAATTCAAGGCAACATTTTGGATAGTTTAGATTGCAATAAAACTATGCTATATCACTGATTAAAACTCAAGACTTCTAGATGGTTCTAAAAAAAAAGAAAAAGGAAACAAAGATTAAGAAAAACACATAAATTTCTTAAATTTTTGCAGTAATATATCTGCAAAGTATCCATACAATAGTTCAAGTAACTAGTTTAGATGTTGAAGATATTATTACTAGTCAAATAAGCCATCTTAATTCCAAATTTAAACTAGAGCAAAACTTATAGAGCCTTAAGATATAGCAAATTTTTTCATTACAACATGGTAAGTTTGCATATAAGAATGGCAAGTTTGGAATCTTTGGATGTGATACATTGATACCTACAATCTCCTTCTTCAATACTAGTGCACCCACCAGGTAGTTACGCACCACCATCAGGCAGCATCGGTGAAGCGATGTCATGAATAAGTAGGCACCCGACCACCAGCAGGTAGCAGGGGCGAAGGGGAGGGAGAAGAAAGGGGGCATTAGACAACAATAGGGGCGATGGGCAAAGGAAAGAATCGGAGATGCAGTTTGGCTCTCAGGCCTTGGTTAGCGACAGGGGCAAAGGTATGAAGGGGAGGAAGAAGAAAGCTTGGCTAGCAGCAAGGGCGAAGGGGAGGCTCTTGGTTAGCAGCAGGGGCAAAGCTGCGAAGGAAAGGAAGAAGCACTCAGTTAGTAGCAAGGGCGAAAAGGAGAATCGGGCTTAAAGGGGGCATAGCCATGCAGGCATCAGTCGATCGGGCAAGAAGGGGCATAGCTATAGGCGCTGCGGGCATCGGGTGATTGGGGGGAAGAAGGGGCACAACTGTAGTAGTGAGAGTCGGGTGATCGGTGGGGAAGAAAGAGCGCAGCCACAGATGCAAGAGCAAGTGCTCTTGTCATCATGGGTCTTTGCAATCTAGTAGAGATGTAGAGTCGCAGTCTCGGTGTCTCATAGAGAGAGGGACGGGGACAAGAGTGGATTTAGGGTTAGGGATGGCTGTGCTGTGCATCAAAATAAGATAAAGATGTATATATGTGTGTGTGTGTGTGTGTATTTTATTTTTTTATTCATATACAAATTGGGTTTGGGTTTTCTTGGGTTTGGGTTGGGGTCAACCTGATTTTGGTTGTTACTAAACTGGGCTTGGATTAGGAAATCCTGAGTTTAGACACTGTAAAAAACTGGGTTCAGCAGGCCGAGTTCGAGTTGAACTCGGCCTAAGTTGCAGCCCTAAGTCCACTGCAACTCATTCAAAGAAGCATTCAAAGTCATCTATTCAACAACTTTTGGAGATTGAATCTTACTACTTTATTATTATATTAATTGTATTTATTGCTTCTGAACTTTGTACAAAATCAGCTTACTAGAGGCATCAATATTTGTACGCATTTATTTCTGCATATTTCTGCAAGTCAAGGACTTACTTCTGTGTAGTGAAAGCAAGCAGGATACTTGCTTTGTATTTGTATAAGTTAGTTAGTACGCTTAGAAATCAACAAGTGTATTTATTTGACCAAAAGGGTACTAATCAAAGAGAGTGTTAGTGAAACCTGAGTTTAGTAGAAAAGCTAACTTAATGAAGTAGAATAGGAACCCAAGTGAAGGGCCGAACCACTATTAAAATACCAGTCTAAGTACATTATGCTATCAGTTCCCTCTTTATCTTTGCACTATAATTATTATCTAGCTGAAAATTTTAAAGACTCAATTCATCCCCTCTTGAGTCACCATCTGAATAGGACCAACAATTGGTATTAAAGTAGCCTTCACCTATTATATCTTATTATTCCATTTGTATAACTTGTGAAGAGATCTCAATGGCCAACTATTTCCACAACCTCTGTTGAAGGTCAATCTACTTCTAGACCTCCACTATTTGACAGTACAAACTATGGATACTTGAAGATGAGAATAAAAAATTTCTTGATTGCCTCGGATTATTAGTTATGAAAAATCATCAAAGATGGAATGATTGTCTTAAATACTGAAGATAAATATACTGTTGAGAACATTCTGGCAGCTGTAAAAGATACTAAGACAAAGAACTGTCTTTACTGCACTCTTACATCCTCGGAGTTTGACAAGATATCCTCTTGTGATACAATAAAGGAAATCTGAGATAAACTAGAGGTTGTGCACGAAGGCACAAAACAAGTAAGACAAACTAAAATAAATTTTCTTATGCAGGAATATGAAGCTTTCAATATTAAGGAGACAAAGTCAATCTTAGACATATTTGGAAGATTTTCCCAAAGTGATAGCAATCCAATAAGTAAGGAATCTGGACACAATGAGTCTAGAAGAGCTTATGGGTTCTCTTAGGACTCATGAGGTATTAATGAAGGAAAAAAATATAGAAGAACCAAAGGGAAAAAAAGCAATTACTCTTAAAGCTGAGTCAGAGAATAATAAATCTCAAACTAATGCATCCACAAGTGAAGATGAAGATAAGAAAATGACAATAATTACAAGAAGATTCAAATCCATGCTAAAGAAGAAAAAGTTTGGAATCAATTCAAAGAATAATTTTGAAAGAAATGATCGAAAAAAAGAACCACTCACCTATTATAATTGTGAAAAACCTAGACACATGAAGTTTGACTATCCAGAACTAGACAAAAGAAAAAATGATCAGCAAAAGAAAAGGAACAACTCATATTTTGACAAAAAGAATAGCAACATCAACAGAATAAGTAAAAAATTTCAGAAGAAAAAGAAAGCTCCAGTAGTATGGGAGATGCTGGAAAATATAATAAATGAAAGTGAGAGTGAAGAAGAAGAAGAACATTAAGCCAATTCCCTCCAAATAGAAGTATTTAAGAAGAACTTCATATGAGAATCAGTTTCATGGCAATCCCTGAAGAGTAGGTAAATTTTGATTTTGAAACTCACAGTCATGAAGAAATGCTAGAAGAATTATATTCATATCTCATGATTCTCAAAGAGAAGTACAAAAAGACTAAAAAGGAGCTCAAAAGAATTACAAATGAATGTTCTAAAATGAAGAAAAAAATTCTAAGCTCGAAAGTAACAATAACTCCAATAGCATACTTAAGCAAGTAGTAGCTGAGAATAATGCCCTGAAAAAGACACTTACTTCCACTCTGTTAAGAATGAAACTAAAGAAAAGAAGTGAATAGTAGCAACATAGAAGATTCGACCCTAAACAGACTACGATTTGGGTTTTAAAGACAACTGCAAATGTACTAAATGCAACTCAAACTCTTTTAGTTAAAGCAGTATTGCCTAAGAAACAATGGGTATCAACGTTATCTACAACTAACCCAATGGACCCATTCTCAAATGGGTACCAAAAGTTAAGACTTAACTTTATCCATATAGGTATCTTTGGGAGCCACAACGAGTAGCATGTGGTATATCAATAATGGTTACTCAAAGCACATGACGAGGAATAAGGAGCTGTTCATGGAGCTGAAAATAAAATCTGGTAGAACAATAACCTTTGGTGATAATAGTAAAGGTAGATTAGTTGGGATTGGTAAGGTCATTCAACCACTATCTACTATAAATTCAAATATATTTCTAGTAGAAGGATTGAAACATAATCTTCTTAGTGTAAGTCAGTTTTGTGACAAAGGCTACAAAGTTGTGTTTGAATCTCAATTCTGTTCTATATTAGATAAGTCTTAATCAGTTATAGTATATGGTAGAAGACATGAAATTATATATATGGTTGATCTTTCTGATATTCAAGCTAAGTGTCTCGTTGTGAATGATAATGAACCCATATTGTGACACGAAAGGCTAGGACATGCCAACAAAAATCTAATTGAAAGATTATATAATAAAGATCTTATTGTTGGCTTACCAAAACTCAAGTTTGAAAATTAGTTGTGTGATGTTTGTATGAAAGGCAAGCAAGTAAAAGAATAATTTAAGTCAAATAAGGAAGTATACACAACCAAACCCCTTCAGTTGCTATATATGAATTTAGTTGAACCAACAAGAACTAGAAGCCTTGGAGAAAAACATTATGCATATGTTATTGTAGATGACTATAGTAGATTTACCCAGGTAATATTTCTAGCATCTAAAGATGAAACTTTTTCATTCTTTGAAATATTTATCAAATGTGTATAAAATGATCAAAGCTCTCACATTGTTGCCATAAGGAGTGATCATGGTGGAGAGTTTGAAAATCATAGATTCACTGATTTTTATGAAAATAATAGAATTTTTTAAACTTTCTCTGCACTAAAAACACCCTAATAAATGGAGTAGCAGAAAAAAAGAACAAATATTTATAAGAGATGGTGAGCTAATGTTGAGTGAATAAAGACTACCACAGTATTTTTGGCTGAAGCAATAAACACTGCATGTTATATTATTAATAGAATCTTTGCTAGATTCATACTAAATAAAACTCCATTTGAATTATACTATGGCAAAAAGCCAAATATATCTATTTTTCATACTTTTTGTTGTAAGTGTTTTATTCTTAACAATGACAAAGAAAACCTTGAAAATTTTGATAGCAGATCTGATCAAGAAATATTTTTAGGTTATTTTATTATTAGCAAGGCATTTAGAGTGTATAACCTAAGACTTAAGATTAGAGAGGAATCTATCCATGTCAAATTTGATGAACATACTAACTCCATGAAAAGAAATAGTGATTTTGATGATGAGATAGATAATTTTCCATCAAGTGTGGAGAAATTGAGATCAAGAGATAAACAAGTAGAAGCTCTACTATCAGAGATAACAATGGATGAAACTGGACATCCACAACAAAAGTAAATGAGGAAAGTAACTCATCTCTTCCCAATGACTGGAGATTTATGCATGCTCATCCTGAAAACCAGATAATTGGTGATGTATTTGATAAAGTTAGAAATAGATCACCTTATCACTAAACATGTGACAATTTTGCTTTCATTTCTCAATTATAACCAACTTATATAAACCAAGCATTAGAAGATGAGAACTGAATTTTAGCTACGCAAGAAGAATTGAATCAATATAAAAGAAACGATGTGTGGACTATTGTTCCAAGACCAAACCAAGAACAAAATAGGTCTTTAAGAACAAACTGGATGAATCAGGAATTGTGGTGAGAAATAAGACAAGATTAGTTGCAAAGGGGTATTGTTAACTTTGAAGAATCATATGCCCCTATTGCAAGGATTAAAGCCATTATAATGCTTCTTGCATTTTCATCATATATGGATTTCAAGCTATATCAAATGAATATAAAGAGTGCATTCTTAAATGATTTTATTAATGAAGAAGTATATGTGGAACAAACCCCCTGGGTTTGAAAATCCTCATTATACAAATCATGTATTCAAACTCAACAAAGCCCTTTATGGTTTGAAACAGTCTCCTAGAACTTGTTATGAAAGGCTAAGCAAATTTCTGATAGAAATTTTTTTTTTAAGTGGTAAAGTGGATACTACTCTCTTCATTAAGCATGCAAAGAATGATATACTTATGTTTAAATTTATGTTGATGATATAGTATTTGGTACAACTAATGAAAACCATTGTCAAGAATTTTCTAAGACAATGCAAAGAGAATTTGAAATGAACTTGATGAGTGAACTCAACCTCTTTTTGCGACTATAAATCAAACAAGAGAAAGAAAGAATTTTCATCCATCAAGTCAAGTATACAAAAGAACTTCTAAAGAAAATCAACATTGAAGATGGTAAAAGATATGGAACATCAATGAGCACTTCAATAAAGATGGATAAAGATGAAAAAGGTAAATTTGTATGTCACAAACTTTATAGAAGCATGATAGGATCATTATTATATTTGACTGCTAGTAGACCAGATATAATGTTTAGCATCTACACGTGTTCTAGATTTCAGTTAGATCCTAAAGAGTCACACCTAATTGCTATAAACAGAATCTTTAGATACTTATTAGACACACCAAGTCTCGATTTGTGGTATCCAAAAGGTTCTGATTTTAATTTAATAGGGTACTCAGATGTAGACTTTGCTGGATATAAAGTAGACAGAAAAAGTACCTCAGGACCTTGTTAGTTTCTAGGAAGCATGATCATATCATGGTTTTGAAGAAATAGACATCTGTTACATTATCAACTGATAAAGCAAAATATGTAACAGTTGGCAATTGTTGTGCTCAGATCCTTTAGATGATACCGCAATTAAGTGATTTTGGTCTTAACTTTGTTGATATACCCATAAGATGTGACAACACAAGTGCCATAAGTTTGACTAAGTATCTAGTTTTACATTCTAAAACAAACATATAGAAATTAGGCATCACTTTATCAGAGATTATGTTCAAAATTATAACATTTATTTAGAATTTATGCCAACTGAAAATCAATTAGCAAACATCTTTACTAAACCTAATCCAGAAGATAGATTTAGTAAGTTAAGAAAAGAACTAGGTGTTTTAGTTCCAAATTCTTAACTTGAAATTGATAGAACATCTATATGATGGAGCATATGTTTCTTATTGAATATTCCATTGAAAAATACACAAAAGAACAAATCTGAAAAGTGGCATCACTTTTGGAGACTCCAAAATATCTTTCGGACCCTTTGAAGATCGATCATGCCTCCGAAAATAAAATCTCAGAACCTCCAAAAATCAATCTTAAATTTGATAACAATTCAATAATCTATTTTGCAATCTACAAAATAAAATTTTGGAGCTTCCGAAGTCCATTCTCTCACATGACCATTCCGTAGCTTCCGATGGGCTTTGTTACCTCTAAAGTAAAGCTTCGAAGTCACCAAAACATAACGTTAACTGATCTCTTGCCTCCAAAGATTGCACTTACTCATTTTAGATCCTCTGAAAATTGAATCCTTTAACATTTTGAAGAAACTAAAATCCTAAAACTCTATTTAACTATTCAAAGACCTCCAAAAACCTAAAACTACTTTTTCTTCAAGCATCTAAAGAGAACCTTCATGTTCCTGCTTGATTCAAACTTCTCAGTTCAACCAATCCTCCCATTGTATCTTTTTTATCAACATTCAAATACTAATCCTCTTCTGCTGCAATGGCGAGAACAAAGGGAACCACTAACTAGGCAGATGGAAAAAGGAAGGAAAGAGAAGAGTATACATAATAGAGAGCAACCAAAAGAGTCAGACATGAAACTAACACACTAAAGGTAACATTTCTCAATAGTGAGTCTAATTACTCCAGATACTTAGAAAGATATCATGATAGAAAGATTATAAAAGGAAGGGTTCTCAATTTTGATGTTTTTAGAGACAGTGGCATGAAATTAGATGTATGTGAATGGTTTAAATATCAAGGATGGATGGAGTATGTAAGCTACTAAGATTACTTCTATCCAAGACTAGTGAGAGCCCTAATTTGCAACATTAACATTAGAACAGAGAGGTTATGGATAGGAGAAGTGAAAATTAATATATCCATAGAAAATTTAAGATGTTTTAATCTTCCCTTGGTAGAAGCTAAACCAGAATGGCCTACAAGACAAAGATTGTTTTTAGAATTAGCAGGTGCAGAAATAGATGAGAGAGAGAATTATCTTCACTCCAGCTATCTAAGTTGAAATCTCACATTAGCTTACTTGATTATAATAAATAATGTGTATCCAAGAAAGAGAGCAATATGAGATGTATTAGAAAAAGATGGAAGAATATTATGGGCTCTAAAGAATAGAAAGAGAGTGGATCTGGCAAAAATAATGTCATATCATATTTATTCAGTTAAGAGCACATCAAGATTCCCTCTCCCTTGTGGAATGGCTCTGACTAAGCTAATAAGAGAAATAGGAATCAGTGTGTCTGAGGAACATAGAGAACCTCCAAGAGACTCAGACACAATTAAAGAGAAGACCTTGAAAAGAATAGGTTTCAAGCAAATCCAATAAGGTTGAAAAAGATCCAGACTAGAGCAAGAAAAAGAAGTAGAAGAAAGAACAACAAGAGAAGAAACTTTGGAATAGGAAATAAGAGAGACTCTGAGAGAAGAGTAAAGATCTGTCAGAATAGAGGAGTCAGAAGAAATTTTGAGAGAAGAGCATGAAACAATAGTGGCAGCAACCCCGACACTCTTTTACACCCATCAGATCTCCATCACCCATAAGACCCACTCATCAACCATCCACACCAACCACTTCATTAATCCCCACCACTTAATCCATTCCACAAAATCAAGAAAACAGACTTGAGAACATTGAAAACCTTTTGTTAACTCTAGCTCTTCAAATGAATAAATTTGATGAAAGACTTAACTATGCCATGTCGTCTCTCATCTTAAGAGCTGATAAGATTGATTAGAGACTTAACTCTCTAACATAACTAGCAGAGTCATTTAGAGGTCAAACTTATCATCCTCACTCTCCACCTCCAACTCACTTCTCTCCATTTCAAACTCATTCACCCATCATAGTGGTATTTTCCCCCACACATTCTCCACAATCATCTCATGCAATTCCAAAAGTTGTTCAACCTGATGGTGAACATACTGAAATTGCTTTTCCTTCTCCTCCAACACAACCTGAATATCCTTCAAATCTATGTCAGGCTATTGTCTAATATTGTTAGACATGGAAAGTATCTTATCATAGTACCTCTTCCTAGAATCTATTTTCTTCCTCTAGGAACCTCCATCTATTTGGACTGGACTTGGCTTGATCTTGTTAGATCAGAAGAGGTAATCTCTACTCGGATTAAAGAAATTCCTCATGAATTGAATACACCTTCAATTTGTCCAGAATGAAAAAGACCTCCAACTCCTCTACAAACTCCTCTACAATCCCCTCCAAAACTAACATATGATAATCCTAATATTCTTATTCATATCTCCAATCCAATCAGAATGACACAATTTGAGTTTGGGAGCAGATCAAAAATCAACTCTAAAATTGCTCAGATATTTCTCTCTCAATCTATCATTCTATCTGCTCAGGAATTGCATTCCCCGAACTCACAAATCCTAACATTCTATTTAAGATTCAACTTCTTCTTGATCCTCCATTGACTCCCAAGGATCATAAAATTCACATTCTTGATAAAGACTCAATCCTTTAAAGATATTCTGAGAAACTTCTTCACTCACTCCCAATGTCAAGGAAACCAAGAAATTCATTTCCATCTCCCTCAGGTCCTCATCAAATATTTCTTAATACTGAGGAAGAATTCTTATTCTACACCAATGCCAATCTCCAAACAATTGCTGATAATCTTCCTCTTCCATATCCTCATGTAAGCCCTTGAATTTTGGTATAAGACCGTATTAATAATTCAGGTATAGTAACGAGTGAAGTTTGGTAAGTTTATAAAGTTTAATTTAATTAAGT
>JAYJMB010004724.1:0-12696 GCA_036873735.1 Pouteria campechiana | reverse complement strand
CATAGGGGCATTTTGGAAATTTTGGAAATATGCCCAGCTCCACCAACGGGGGCATTTTGGGAATTTCAGCTCCACCAACAGGGCATTTTGGGAATTCCAGCTCCACCATGGGGGCATTCTGAGAATTCCTTTGGAAAATATGGCCAGCTCCACCAACGGGGGCATTTTGGGAATTCCAGCTCCACCATGGCGGCATTCTGGGAATTCCTTTGGAAAATATGCCCAACTCCACCAATGGGGCCATTTTGGGAATTCCTTTGAAAATATGCCCAGCTCCACCAACGGGGGCATTTTGGGAATTCCTTTGAAAATATGCCCAGCTCCACCAACGGAGGCATTTTGAAAATTCCTTTGAAAAATATGCCCAGCTCCACCAACGGGGGCATTTTGGGAATTCCAGCTCCACCGTGGGGGCATTCTGGGAATTCCTTTGGAAAACATGCCCAACTCCACCAATGGGGGCATTTTGGGAATTCCTTTGGGATTTTTTTTTATTTTTTCCTTGGGGAATCCAAATTAATGATCTTTAAAATTAATTTGCATGCGTCTCTATGGGTTGCAAGATAGTATTTGCACACGTGTATATATATATATATATATATATTTTTTTTTTGAAAGCTTACTTTCTAAGGTTGGTACACATATTATCTTCAGCTCAGAAGATATTTTATGCGACCGTGATTTTTCATTTGCCTGTTCATCGCGCAAGACTTTGGGCCAAGTCACGCGACGTGTCTCCAACTCCACGGCGCATCACCTATGCGGCTACGCGAGTCGCTGGGGGAGGCCCCATCTGCCACTTCTTGGTCTGTCGGCGCACTCGTTACATTAGCCCTGCGGTTTGGCCTCTCGACACACTGGCAAGGGTCGTTCGTGTCTTGGTGCCCGCGTTTGCGGCACGTCGACGATGGCAGCAGCTGCGCGCGTACTCTCGGTCAGCTCTCCCTGGTGTCGGTCGGGCGTGAGGTGGTGCCCGCGTTCGCGACATGTCAACGGCAGCACCTGACTACGCGCCATGTTGGCACTCCCGTCCAGTTCCTCGGCACACTGGCATCGGTCGCAGAGTGTCACGGTCGTGCGCGAAGAGGTGCTCGCGTCCGCGGCACGTCGACAGCAACGTCGCTCCCGCACCACGATGGTGCTTCTAGTCCGTTCGTCTTGCCTGCGCGCCACGCCTGCTCGGCTTTGCTGGTGTCGCATCGTTTCCCGATCGGTTCCTGCCCACGGTCGGGTCAGCTTCGTGATGGACCTGCCTGATGCGGCTGCTATGTGACCATGTGCCATCGTCGTAGGTCGCTGTCCCTGCATGGCGGCGAGACATTGCTGCTCATCGTGTTACTATCGTCCGTGACATGCCAGCGACAGCGTCGTGCTGTCGCTCCCTATCACTACTGGTCGTGCGTGGCGGGCTAATTGCCCGACCTGGTTGCTGTGTGGACGTGCGTCATCGTCGCAGGCTGCCGCTACAACTGGCAGCGAGACGCTGCTGCCCACGCCGCACTATTGCCGTCGACGCTGTCCCTGCTGGCAGCGAGATGTTGCCGCTTGCTGCGTCGCCGTCGTCCACCGTCGGATGCCCTGTTCGTGGCTGCCACAGAACAGGGCAGCTGTCTACTGTCCATGTAACGCCGTCGTCGCCACTGCCTGCGTCCGCCCCCTGGTTCCCGGCTGGTCGGACGGTTGATCGGGCCCGGCCAGGCGGCTAACCCTGATTTTACCACACCGAACTTACAACTTGGTGGCCGGAGGTGGGTCGTCGATGCCGGACCGGACCCTTGCTCTGGCCGCAAAACGAGCGCTTGGTTTCGCCGGCCGGCAGCTGAACACCTGATCGGGTCCTTTCATCGGGATCCTTGAGTCGCGCCGATGTTTTTAGGGTCCCCTCCCGCGTCGTGTGGCCGACTCGCTGGCCGGAAATGTGCGGCAGCTCACCGACATCCGCTGTTTGTGTTGCTACCGGTGGCGGGACGCTGTTGCCGTCAGCACGCCATCACACCGTCGCTGTCCGGGAGCTGCATTGCTGCCGGTGTTATCGCCGGCGATGTCATTCGACGGCAATATCACTGCCAGTGCTTCCATCGAACGCCCTGTTCGTGGCTGCCACGAAACAAGGGGTGTCGCACCATCCGCGTTCATCCACGTTAATCGTTGTCGATGTTGCCCGCTCCGTTGGCGATGGTGTCCGGCCTTGTTCGTGGCTGGTAGCCTTCATGCCCAGCAGCGACGTCACCATCTCCACCAGATAGCGACATAGCTGTGTCCGTGGCCAGCATCGTTCGTCCGCTGGTGGGCTGCATCAGCAACGTGTCGATTTCACGTTCAGCTGCATAGCCAATGGCGTCACAACGCCAAGGGTTTGCTGACCGAAGTGCCCACCACTCTCATGTGTGCCGCTACCGCTTGATCCGCCGGCGTTGTCGATTGTTCGGACAGCCGATCAACTCCGACAAGATAGCCACCTTCGATTTTCCATGGCCCAACAACTATTAATATGCTCCATCACTCTCCCCAAGCACCATACAATCAACCCTTCTCCTCCATTCCCACGCCCTTGGTGCTGCCCCTTTTTCCCCTCCATTTTCACCCCACTTTCATATAAAGTTAGTGAGGGAAAATCATGCTTTGGGCGTGTAGATGATTACCCATCAAGATAGGAGCTAGTTTGCACCCTTTTGGACCTGGATGGAACCCATTTTCATCCCACCTTGTTGTTGCTCGTGAAATGAATGGAAGAATCGAAGAGGAAGCTTCATTTTGGAGTAGAGACAAATCTAATCCTAGTGGTATGAACGTCCTTCTCAATTTAATTTGTCAATTTTATTTTGCTAGGGTTATGCAAAACCTGGAGGGGCTGTTTGGGGAAAATTGTATGACTTGTTTATGAATTTCATGGGAAAATATGTTTAGACATTAATTACCATATTTTTTGATGATTTGGTCATGCTAATTGGGGCATTATTGCTGCCCACGAAAATGGGCAGCTAAGTTTTATGGTTGGATTGTGTTTGGATGTGATTTATTGTGGGATGATGATGGGCAACTAATTGGCTTAAGTTAATGTCTAGCTGAATTAATTATGATGTTATTCTAATGATACTTGTGTTGGTATTAGATTACGAGTGGACAACATTGATGAATGAATCCATGGTTATGAAGTTTATGATGAGAGGCCTTAATGAAACAATGTAAAAAGGGAGGATAAATTTGGATAGTTAAGTTCTTTAATTTGGGGCTTATTTAATATTATCATGAAGCTATTGTAATGGTAATTATAATGAATATTTTAGGTATATAGATGGAAATGAACGAGCCCCATTGCATTGGTTGAAATTGGATGGTTAGATTAGTGCACATGACATGTTCGATGAGTTGTTTCTATGAGAAACAAAGTAGGATTGAATGATTTGATTACAGCCCATAATTAGCTACTAAATAGACATAAAAGGAGATTTTAGATGTCTTAAAAAGTGACTAAAGAAAGTTTTCAAGATGCAAGATAGGCAATAATAGGGTTTTGAGTTGCATAAAATTGTACATTGCCATTGTGTTTAAAAAGCCCTACAAATGGACAGTTACGGGAACAAATTTTTGCACTAAGGAATAGAGGATTCTCATGTAATCATTAAGCCATTAAGTCATGGTTATATGTAAGTGTATGTGTATAGTAGGATGCATGATAATTTAGTATGAATTATGCATAGAAGCTCGTCTAACAACTTATGAATATCATGTATACTTGATATAAAGGAATTGATCGTAATTATGATGATTATGGAATGTAAATGAATGTAAGTAAAGCTTCTATAGCATTATGAAAATTGATAGCTAACCTATGTACATTAAATATATGATGAAATGTTCTAATAAGAAAACTATGTACATTGAATCGTTACTTGTGTAGGGCCATTTGAATATGGAGAAGAAGCTAAGCGATGGAACTTGAGGAATTGTGGAACTTGGAGAATGATGAGGTAAGTAGGCTTCTTTTCTATTTGAACGATGCATGGATGCGGATAGTAAACATCCCATATTTTGAATCCGAGCATGTATGAATGGATGGGGATAGTGGATATCTCATACTTTTTAAAGATTGATGTTTATTACGTTTGGTGAATGCATGAATATTGGGGATAACAAGTATCCCATGGATTGACATGATTGGTGTTTCCTTATGATATAAATATGTGATTGCTAGGGATAGTGAGGATCCCATGTCTACGCATATGATGACACTTATTCTTGTGTATGGATGTCTAATGAAAGGGATAAAGAATATTCCACATGTATAATTGTATATGTGAATGAGTGTATTGATGGGGGACAATGGACGTCCTAGTAACCTTCTTTTGTGAATGCGGAGGTGGATGGGATAAAGAGTATCCCATATATAATGATGATAATTATAAATGAATGAAAATGCCTAGTGATAAGGCAATATATGAATGTTGAATTTTAGCATGAATTAGCATGAGGCTGTGAGAGCCTACAATATGAGATTGTGTGATCATTCACAAATGAGTGTGACTTCATGAATGTTATATGTAGCATGTGCCATGATGTTATAATTAATTATGCTTATTAGTGATTTATTTGGTATTATTTTCACCCCATTGCCTACTTATTAAGTTCGCCCAGGACTCAGACCTTCTTATTTTAATTTTTAGTTGATAGGTTAGGTAAAGAACCCTAACTTTGGGTTGGGACATATGAGCAAAAATTGAAGATATGTTCATCATGGTACTATAACTTGGGATTGGAATCCCTTTATGTATATATATTTGGAAATTTATTCAGATTTCTGTAATGAGGTGTATTGATAATTAAAAAAAATCAAAATGATGTATATTGTATAGTATTTGCATGTCATAGTGATAAAATTGTGAATGGATTACCATCATGATTTGGTTTCAATTTTCGGCACGTAGCTGTGGGTGAGTTGGATTGTTGTGAATACATGTTTTTTGGTTTATATCATTGCTTTATAGTCATTAAAATTATAATCATCCATGATAAATAATTGTATAGGTATATAACCTCATATTTTAAGGTTATATACCCTAAAAATATTCTATTTTTTATAGAATATTTTCCTTAAAAATAGGAAAATTATAAGGTAATGGTGAAATGCATAGGCCCCTAGGTGGCGTGTTACAGATCTATTGTTCCCCTGGCCTCTTATCATATTCTTTGAAGTTATAACTCATGTGGCCATTTTTGCCATAATTGTAGTATGTAGGAACATCTTTTCTTTTGTCTTTATTTCTGAAATTTCTGGAGTTACTTCCAATCTTTCTTCTAAACATGGTTCTGAATCTTCTGCTTAGTATTGTCATACCATCATCATTTTCAACACGACTGTTGATGCTTCACTTTGTGAGTCATCATCTAATTCAAATCTCAGTGCTATTGATTTCTTTCCTTTTGGTTCTTTTGGAGCATTTTGCTTCATTAGAACTTCATGGGTCATAAGTGAACCCATTAGCTCTTCAACTTTCATCCTTTCTAGATCTCTTACCTCTTGAATAACTATGAATTTTTCTATCCACCATCTTGGTAAAGATCTTAGGATCTTTTTCAACATGTTGGGTTCTCGATATTTTTTCACTAAGACCGCTCAACCCATTATTGACTGTTTGAAATCTTCCAAACATTTTTAATATTATTTCATTCTCTTGCATGTGGAAGTCTTCATATTACTACACAAGTATATTGATTTTGGTCTCCTTGACTTAATTAATACCTTCATGTGCAACTTTAAGCTTATTCTAGATTTCTTTTACTAAACTACAAAGAAATTTTTTTGAACTTAGATGGTGATAATGCACAATAGAGACTATTTTTAACTTTATCATCTCTCTCTACTAATACAATATCTTCAGCAGTATATTCATCTTTTGTGTTCATGATAGTCTTTCCATCTTTAATGATTTGTCATAACTTATAGTCAATGACTATCAAAAAGTTCTGCATACGCATTTTCCAGTACCCCTAATGGTGCCATAAAAAAATGGGTTCTGGTGGTTGACTGTCCTTCAACTGTGGTGTTATAGATAGTGTTGGCCATAGGGATCACTTCAAGTAGTCAAAATAACTGGTAATCAAGGTTAACTGTTGAAGCTTGCTCTAATACCAATTGTTGGTCCTATCCAAAAGTAGTTCAGGGGAGGAGGGGAATGAAGCTTTTAAAATCTTGGCCAATATAATATCAAAATGCTATAATAATTAGAAAATGGACCATGCAATACAAATCATATAGATATTTTATAAAGGTTTGGCCCACAACAAGACACCTACTCTCTCTGAGTCAGTCTCACTCATTGTACTTAGGTTCCACTAATCACTAGTTGCTTTTTTTTAGCTTACTAATAAACTCTGACACAAGTTGGTTCTTCAAGAACTCACTAACAAACTTATACACAGGTTGGTTTTCCAAAAGCCCACCAACAAACTTATCCCAATTAGTTTTCAATGCTTACCAACAAACTTATACAAGATCAACAAACCCCCTGCTTGCTATCCCAATCAATGGAAAATGTACAAAAATAAATGCCTCTTCCATAGGTTGAGTTTGTACACAATTAAATGTAGTAGAAATAAAATGCATAGCAATAAATTCAAAAAGTTTCAGACTCCCTTGAGTTGTTTTAGAGAATAAGCTTTGAATGCAGATAGCGTTTGGCATTGTGGAGTTGGAAGAAAACTTAATGTCTAGGAGTAAATGCTTTTATATTTCTTTTGTTACTTTTCTCAAATGATCTCATTCTTATTACTTGTTTGGAAGGACCTTTCTTTACTCCTTTTATAGCTGAATTTAAATTCTACCCATTGGAGAAGGCAATGTTCATTTAATACAAGTGAATTGATAGGATTTTCTATTCGTTGGAGTTTTCTCATGGGTTTTCATGTTTGAGATCTATTGAGTCATGTTTGAGTTCAATTTCCATGTCTAAAGTTAAGTTTTTGGACTCGTTCAGCTTAAAACTGACTGTTTGGCCATGTCTTAAGATGAATTGTCATATCTGGACTTGAATAGTCATGTCTCGAATTAAAATTTTGGACTAGGAATAGTGCTTGGCTTGCAATCGACTTCCTTTTTCTATGTCTGGAAACTATTCACCATGTCAGAATTTGAGTAGACATGTCTAAAATTATTATTTTAAATTTGGATGAACCGTAAGCTTACAACACCATATTTGGTTATGTATTAAAGTGAATCACCATGTCTGTAATTAAGATTTCTGACTTGGATTGGTAATAGTTACATTTTATCACACGACTTGATCCTAGATATATCTAGAATTGAGTTTGCCATGTTCGAGGTTAATATTTCAGTCTTATGTCTTCAGCTATAGCTATGTCTAGGATTTAGCACATAGGATTTTTGGACTTGAATCACTAGACACATTCCATTTTCTCTTCATTCTTCAATGGTGTCCATGTCTGGATTTTATGTCCAAGAATGGTTTTTTAGTTCTAGCATCTTGACTTCTTATTCAGCAATATTTGAGTCTTGTTCCATGTCTTGAATTCTTTATGTGATGTCTGAACTTGCTTCTTTAGTGTCTATTTCTTTGCTTGAGTGCTGAACTTAGATTTTTCTTCAATTTAATGCCTTGATTTTTGTCTGACTATGAGCACAAATCTAAATTACTTTCACAGTATTTTGAGGCATTTCTAAAAGTTTTTTCACACAAATGCTTTTTCAAAGTTTCACTGTCATTCTTTCTTATTTGAGCATTTACGTTTTCTTCTTCGTATATCTTCAGATCTTGTCTTAGATTTAGTCTCGTATGTACTGTCCACTTATGCTATTTTTCTAACATATTGTTTGTTAGTTCACACTTGGGAAATAATAGTCAGTAGCTTAAACTTTCACTCATGTGCTTTTGCTCAAAATCAAAAGCTCGATGGTTAAATATGTTCATCATCAAAATCAAGCCTAGTAAGGATGTTTGGTTCAACATAGGAAAGACTAACTCAAAGAAGTGGAGTAGGAACCCAAGTTGCATGAATCGCTATAAAAACTAGTGTTTAAGTGTGTTAAGTGATTCTTTTTATTTTATTTCAGCACTATTATCTTTAATTAGGCTAAAGCTTTTAAAAGCTCAATTCACCCCCCTCTTGAGCTACCATAAATAATGACTAACAATTGGTATTAAAGCAAGCTTCACTTGTTATTCTCTAAAGACCAAGCTATATAACTTTTGAAGTGATCCTATAATGGCCAACTATTTCCACAACACATTAGCTGAGGAGAAATCCACAACTAGACCCCCTTTCTTTGATGGATCAAATTATGGGTACTGAAAAATGATGGTGCAAAACTTTATGATTGCCATAGATTGCCAATTGTGACTCACAATTAAAAATGAAAAAGTTATCCTCAATATAGAAGATAAATATACTGAGAGGACATCTAAGCAGTAGAACATGATGCCAAGTCAACAAACTGCCTCTATTATAATTTGTCCCCTCCTGAGTTCGAAAAGATTTCCTCATGTGACTTAGCAAAATAAATATGGATAAATTACAAGTGGAACATGAAGGAATTAATCAGGTCAATGGGACCAAAATTAACATTCTTGTATAGGAGTATGAGTCCTTCACTATGAGGGATTCATAAACTATCTCTAACATGTTTGGTAGGTTTTAGAAGATCATAAATGGTCTAAAGAGCCTTGAAGAAAAGTACATTGAGCCCAAACTTGTCAAGAAAATTTTAAAATATCTACTTAGGCATTTGTAACAAGACAAAAAAGAACTACAAAAAGTTGATTAAAAGATTCTTGTTGCTAGAATGAGTCAAATAATTTCTATTTTTATTAATATCTTCAATCAATTACACTTGTATGTGTATATCAAAAAATTGCATATTCACATCCCAGACAAATAGTGGTCTTAATTACATCTTCACAATAAAACAAAACCTTGATTAAAAGAAAAAATACAATGCATTTAGAGACCCAAAAATAAAACAAACTCCCTCACAAATAAATGTGTGCTATCTTTGGGATCGCCGAGTACATCACAATGACTTGAAATTTAGTGGATCTCCTAAAGCCAATGGGTGGAGAGGGTAACACGACTCTAGACTAGATTACTAGGCAGAGTGTACAAAGTTTAGTTGTAAAAACATAATAAATATATCATTAAAGAATAATAAATATTAGACTTCAAGTGTCATTGAATGATTTGCTTTGAATGCTTATTGGAATGTAGCACAATGGAGCTGATCTTATAGAGTTAAATCTGAGGAGACTTTAGTAAATGCTTGAGTAAATTTTTGTTCAACTTTTTTCAATTCTTTCTAAGCTACTTTCCTCGATGTTTGAATCTTCCTTTTATAAGTTGTGGAAGACAATGATCATTTTGGTATCTTTTCGACTGTTAAAAAAAGGAGATTTAAAACTTCATCATGATTTTCTTCTTCTGTCCAGCTATAGAACTTTAGTGATAAGTATTCAAAACTTTTGAGGTCATCTACCTATTAGTTACCATTATGCACTTAATACATAACTTCTAAGGTTCTTTTATTAAACTTCTAAGCTATGGCAACCACAAAATTTGCATGATCGATCATTTTAGATTCTTCTGAAGGTTGGTATCTGACACTTTCATCAGTCATGTTTCTACTTTTGGGAAACTTCTAAACTATTTATGAAGGATTGAATTCTATTTCTGATGAACTTTTTAAATTTTGGCTTTTTGAGGATGCCTCTAAAGAGCTTTTGAGTTGGTTTTGAAGAACTTCTGAGGTTTCTCTGAAGTTTGAATTTTGCCTCTGATGTGCTTCGTGAATCTTGGCTTTGTGAAGATCCTCTGAAGAGCTTTTATATTTCTTTTGAAAATGTTCTAAGCACAGAAACTTCTTCTATGCTCCTTTTGTATCATTGCTATCAATCTTATATTACAACTCTAAAACTTGGAAGCATTTTTGAAGTTCAAATTCTGACAAACTTCTTATTACAAGGTCGATATTCTACATTGCTTTTGAGTTGTTTATGATTGCATAAGCTTCCTCTAAATTATTCCTTAAGTTCTTTCTGATGAACTTCTAATTGTAGAAACGTCATTTTGTATTGATTCTAAGTTACTTCTGAGCATATTCTGAAGTCTTACCAATGTTTTCACAGCTGGACCAGTAATTGAACCGATCAGGCATCCGGTTCCTGGTCTAACTAGTTCGACTGGCCAACTTAACTAGTTGAACCGGTCCTCTTTCTAAAAAATTTTTTAAAAAAATATAACATGTTTTTGAAAAATCTAAACCATAAATTTTAATCTAAATATATGGATATTTTGTATAATAATATTCTATTTTAATTTATCCTTTTATTTTACTAATAATATTTACATAAAAACTCTTTACCATTGAACTGTGAACTCGGCCAGATTAGAGCGGTCAATTGATATGTTCACGATTGAACCAGTTTGACTGGCCAGTCTGGTCTAGTTTTGAAAACAGTGGTTCTTACTGATGAACTTCTGAGTGTAAATATTTCTTCTGAACTTATTCTAAAGTTCTTCTTGGAGTGTCTTACTTCTGAGGTGTTTCTAGATAGCTTATGAATTATCTCTGAAGTGCAAGATTACCTTAGAGTTAATTCTGAGAATTGCAATTTGGCTCTAAAAAGATTCTTACTTGACTCTAAAGTGGTTCTGAAGTAGTTTTGAATACTTTTGAACTTCACACCTTGTCTTCCAAGGAATTTTGATTCTTCTCTGAAATAGTTCTAAATATTTCTAAATTGCTTTGAGCTTCACACCTTGTCTTTGAAATACTTCTGAACATTTTTGAATTTCATGCCTTATCTTTTTAAATACTTCTGAATATTTTACTTGAGCATTCTTATTAAATTATCTTCTTTCTAAGAAGTCTCAATAATATACACTTTAAACTTCACAGTCACCTTAATTCATTTTAACATATTAATGCTGCATCACTTGGAAAGTAAATTGTTAGTAGCTTAACTCTTCACTCGTATGTTTGCTCATCATCGAAACTTAGCTACTTAATTACATTCATTATCAAAATCAAGCTAAGTAGGAGGATTAGACTCAACTTTCTCCCCCATTTTGATGATGTCAAAACAGTCAAGTGATGAACCTTTCATAAAATATGCAATAAAGAAATTTAAAGTGGCTAAATGCATGTTTAATATGTAGTGCTTCTACTAACTTAGTGAGGCTCCCCCTAAATGGGTGTAGTAAGTTACTCTAATATTTCTGATATTTCTCCTTGAATGGGTGCACTAAATTACTCTAATAATTCACTAAGTTCTTCTAATATTGTCTCCCTTTTTGTCATAATCAAAAACGCTAATAAGTGTTGATGTGCTTCAAAATTTCTGAGCTAATAAGGTAAGAATTTCTAAGAAAGTTATAGTGTAGAAAAGACTCTAAGACTCTATTAGAGTTTCTAAGATGCTTTAGAACCATTCTAAAAGATAGAAATCTAGCATTCATGTAAAGATAGTTAAATCATGTAATATGCAATTTATGCAAATGGATCTAATATGCCTACTTTTTTTCTAATTTTGTAAAATCTGTCCTTTGGAAGTGGCTCTGTGAAAATATCTGCTAACTGATCTTTAGTTGGTACAAATTCTAAGTAGATATCATGATTTTGAATATGATCTCTAATAAAATGGTGCCTAATCTCTTTATACTTAGTTCTGGAATGCAACATTAGATTCTTTTTCAGACTTACGGCACTAGTATCATTACATCTGATGGGTGTGTTAACATATTTCAAATAAAAAATCACCTAATTTCTGTTTCATCCATAAAATTTGAGCACATCAACTACCTGTAGGTACATATTCAGCCTCATCAGTTGATAATGCAACAAATGTTTATTTCTTAGGAAAGCCATGATATAATCATGCTTCTAAGAAACTAACAATCTCCTCAGGTACTCTTCCTATCTACCTTATATCCAGCAAAATCTGCATTTGATTACCCAATCAATTCAAATTCTAAACCTTTTGGATACCACAAACTAAGATTTGGAGTGTCTAAAAGGTATCTAAGGATTCTTTTTACAACAATGAGATGTGACTTTCTAAGATCTTAGTAGAATTTAGCATACATGTAGATACTAAACATTGTGTTTGGTCTACTGGTAGTCAGGTATAATAAGGATACTATCATGCTCCTATAAAGTTTATGGCAAATAGATTTACTTCTTTCATTATTGTCCATCTTTATTAATGTGCTTATTGGTGTTCCATTTCTTTGGCCATCTTCAATGTTGAATTGCTTTAGCAGTTCCTTTGTGTACTTTTCTTGCTTGATAAAAATTCCTTCTTTCATATGCTTGATTTGCAATCCCAGAAAAAAGTTAAGTTTTTCCATCCAGCTCATTTTGAATTCACCCTATATTATCTTGGAGAATTCTTGGCAAAGATCGTCATTAGTTGCACGAAATACTATATCATCAACATAAATTTGAACTATAAAGATATCACTCATTGCATGCTTAATGAAGAGATTGGTATCAATTAGGAATTTTCTAAGCCTATCATACCAGGCTTTAGGAGCCTGTTTCAAATAATAGAGAGCTTTCTTGAGTTTGAAGACATGATCTGCACTATGAGAATCTTCAAACCCAGGGGGTTATTGTAACGCCCCTCCTTCCTGGAGCGTTACTAGTGGTAAATTCAGAGGAAATTCCGACAGAGTCTCCCCTAATTT
>JAYJMB010004723.1:0-48376 GCA_036873735.1 Pouteria campechiana | reverse complement strand
TGCAATATGCAATATGCTCTAAATGCATAACTATAATGTTATTTGTCTAATGAATAAGAGAGAGAGAGAGAGAGAGATAAACTTAGCTTAGGAATGTTGGTAAGCATAACCTTGGATGCAAAAACCTCTTTAAAAGTTTAAAAAACTCTCATAAGAATACTTGAAACAAAGCTCTCAAGGAACTCTCCTAGTTTTTCTTTGAATTTCACTAATAATTTTTTGTCTTTTCTCAAAGAGGAGGAAAAAGGCCCTTTTATAGTTTTTTGGAAGTTGATATTTTTTATAACTTTTAAGAAAACCATGAGTGATAAAATAAGATTAAAGATAAGGATAAAATTTTAAAATTTCTCACATTAAATTTTTCTTAAATTATCTTCCTCTGATTTCTTAAAAGCCATTTAAGAAATATTTTATTGGTTAAGGTTTTGGCTATTTATGGAAAGGTTAAGGGTTTGAACTCATGTTTCTCTATATTTTTTATTTTTTATTTTTGAATTTGTATTTTTATTTTGGATTTGGTTTTGAACCTATTCGTTTTGAGTTAGATTCCTAGATGTAGGATTAATGGGCTCTAATTCGATGGGACTCAAATGATCTTCTTGAGCTCAGTTAATTTTAACCTATTAAATTGGGGTGTTTACAAGTGTATATTTAAAAAAAATGATTAGAAGAATAGGGTTGAATAATTAAAAAATGAAGAATATATAAAGATAAATGATTGAAAAGGTATAAAAATAATTTAAAGTAGGGAAAATGATTGAAATCTAGGATATGTCTCTACTATGGAACCAAACTTCCTTTACTTGGATTGATTGTGATGATGATGATGAATCTGTAATCAACTAAGTTTTGATGATGAGCAAAAAGCATATGAGTGAATAGTTAAGCTACTAACTATTATTCCCCAAGTGTGCAATAACGAACATTACATCAAGGAAATAACTCAAAGTAGACAGCGCACACAAGACAATATCAGAAATAAGATCCACTAGGAAGAAAATGTAAATGCTCAAAAGAATCTGGCAAGCATCATTTGCAAGCTTCTAAGTCACTTTGAAAGCATTCTCGGACACTGTTGAAATCTAAATGATGGATGTCCAAGTTCGGACAAAAGAAGTGCTTAGGGCAGACTTCATGCCATTTTAGACATAGCAGCTTGTTTCTAGACCCAGCAGAACCAAGTTTCGGACATAACAGAATTAAGTTCAGACACTACATAACCAAGTTCGAACACTGTTAAAGAAAGAAGCCAAGACGCCAAAATTCTAAGTTCAAAAATCCCAAGTGCCAAGCTTCGGACAGTGCCATTACAAAAGTTGGTCAGTCCAAAATTTTACTTCGAACACTATCAACTCATCTCTGGATGAAGCTAAAGATTACTTGAGCAAGTAAAGGCAATTCACACCTCTGTCAGTCCAAGATTTTACTTTGGATACAAGAACTCATAATTCGGATATTACTGAATGAAAACAGACATATGCTATGAACGATTCATTCAGTCAAAATTATAAATTCAGAATAAGCAAGATTTTCGGACACAAAGACCCCGTGAGATCACTTCAACAGTCAAAAAATATTCATGATTCACTCGCATTTAATGAACGTCATCTTCTCTAATAGACAAATTTTGAATCCTAGTTTAAAATAAGTAAAGAAAGATCATTCCAAATAGTTAGACAAGTTAGAAAAGCAAACAAAGAGTATTTACTCAAGCTTTAAAGTTTTCTTCCAACCCCACTGCGCAAAACGCAATCTGTTTTCAAAGAACATTCCCTACAACAACATTTGGGAGTATGAAATTCTCTATATTTATTGATCTATGCTTATTTTTTTACATTTAAATTCGTGTACATCTCAGCTTAAGTAAGAGGAATTTACTTGTATATTTATTTTCATTTATTGGGACAATAAGCAAATAATCGTGTATAATTTTATTGGTTAGCTTGGAAACCAAATTTGTTGGTTAGCTTGGAAACCAATGGGTGTAAGTTATTAGTGAGCTTGTAAAACCCAATAGGTATTTAGTGGAACCTAAGTGTAGTGAGTGAGGGTAACTCAGAGAGAGAAGTAGGTACCGTATTGTAAGCCAAACCAGTCAACTTCCAAACCCCGATATTTTAATGGCACTAATTATGGATATTGGAAGATGCAAATGCAAAATTTCTTGATTGCTAATGATTTTAAGTTATGGAAAATTATCAAGGATGGCAAGACTATCACAAACACAGAAGATAAGTACATGACAAAAGATATTATACTAGTAGAGAGAGATGCCAAGACTAAAAATTGCCTTTACTGTGCATTGTCATTATTTGACTTTGAAAAGATTTCAGCGTGTGACTCTGCAAAGGAAATTTGGGACAAATTGACAATCGCACATGAAAGTGCTAACTAGATCAAGGAGACCAAAATTAATATACTTGCATAGGAATATAAAGATATACAAGACAATGAGACAATACTAGATATGTTTAGAAGATTTCAAAAGATCACCAACGGGTTGAAGGGTCTTGGAGAAAAATATGAAGAATCCCAAATGGCAAAGAAGATCTTAAGATCTTTGCCAAGACAGTGGATGACAAAGATTACAACAATCTAGGAGGCAAAAGACTTAGCTAAAATAACAGTGGAGGAGTTAATGGGTTGGCTTATGACCCATGAAGTCCTTATGAAGTAGAAAGCTTTAGAAGAACCAAAAGGAATGAAGACAATAGCATTGAGAGTTGAGTCAGACAATGACTCACAAAGTGAAGCTTCAACGAGTAGAGCTAAAGAGGATGATGATATGACAATGCTAAGCAGAAGATTTAGAACCATATTAAAAAAGAAAGCTGAAAGCAGTTCCAAAAATTTCAAAAATAGAGATAAAAGAAAAGAAGTCCCCATATGCTACAACTGTGGCAAGCCTGGCCATATGTGGTTTGACTGCCAAGAGCTAGATAAGAAGCAAGGGTAACAACAAAACAAAAAATATAATTCATATCCTGAGAAGAAGAATAACAATAGCAGCAACAAAAAATTCAAGAAGAAGAAAGCACTTACTGCATGGGAAGTGATCGAAAACATACTACATGAAAGTGCTAGTGACTATGAGGAAGATCATTCAGGACAATTCAATAAATTGTCACCAACAAAAGGAGATGAAGAAGAATACCATATCAAAATTAGCTTCATGGCCATTCATGAAGACGAAGTAAACTCTGAACCTGAATCTCATGAATTTTTAGATGAAATAGAAAGTTTATATTCTGATTTCAAGGCTTTAAAAGTCAAGTACAAAGAGACAAAGAATGAGCTATTGAAAGTAACTAATGTGTTCTCAAAATTAAAAGATGAAAATAGAAAGCTCAAAAGTGATCAATGCATCATTCATGAATTTGAGCTAGTTAAGGCAGACAATAAGGCCCTTAACAGACCTTAACCTCCACCTTATCGACAATGAAATCCAAGAAGAAAGATGGTCAACATCGAAAGAAATAGAACTATAATTCTGAAAGAAAACAAAAGACCAAACAAACCATGATTTGGATTCCTAAAGCAGTAGTGGATGTAAAGTGTCTAAACATTAAAATAGTGGCACCAAAGAAACAGTGGGTACCAAAATTTGGTGGCACTAACCCCCCTGGACCCATTCTCAGATGGGTACCAAAAATTAAAGTCTGACCTTGTCATTGCAGATGTGTCTTAGAGCCACAAGAAGTAGCATATGGTACATTGACAGTGGTTGCTCTAAGCACATGACACAGAAGAAGGAGCTATTTACTGAGTCGAAAAAGAAAAATGGTGGAATAGTAACCTTCAGAGATAATGGGAAAGGTAGAGTGGTCGAGATTGCTAAGATCGGTCAACTATAATCTGCTATTATTTCAAATATTTTATTAGTTGAAGGATTAAAATATAACCTTCTGAGTGTTGGTCAATTCTTTGATAGTGGTTACAAGATTATGTTTAAATCTCATATGTGTTTAATTTTAAATCAGCATGACTCTATTGTAGTCCTAGGAAAGAGAAATGGAAATGTGTATATTGTAGACATATTGGATATCCAAGTTAAGTGTCTTGTTAGTCACGATGAGTTCCTACTGTGGCATAGGAGGTTAGGACATGCTAACAAAGATATGATAAAAAGACTACACCGAAAGATCTTGTTATTGACTTCCCTAAACTGAAATTTGATAAAGGACAGTTATGTGATGCTTGCATGAGAGGAAAGCATGCCAAAGAATCTTTCAAACCAAATAGAGAAGTATACATAACTAAGCCACTTCAACTACTACACATGAACTTAGTGGGACCAACGAGAACTAGAAGTTCTAGAGGAAAATACTATGCATATGTCATTATTGATGACTTTAGTAGATGTACCTAGGTAATATTTCTTGCATCTAAAGATGAGGCTTTTTCATTCTTTGAGATATTTTCCAAGCGTGTGCAAAATGAAAAAAGTTCTCATATAGTTGTTATTACGAATGATCATAGTGAAAAGTTTGAAAACCATAAGTTCATAGCCTACTATGAAAACGATGGGATCTTTTACACTTTCTCTACATCGAGAACACCTTAGCAAAATGGAGTACCTGAGAGAAAAAATAGAACCTTGCAAAAGATGACGAAGACCATGTTGAGTGAATATATTATGTCATAATATTTTGGGGCTAAAGCTATGAATACTGCTTATTATATTATCAATAGAATTTATACTAGGCCAATATTCAACAAAACTCCATTTGAGTTCTATTATGGCAAGAAGCCTAACGTATCAAATTTTCATACTTTTGGTTGCAAATATTTTATTCTTAACAATGGAAAAGAAAACTTGGAAATTTTGATAGCAAATCTAATGAAGGGATATTTCTTGGTTATTCTATTGTTAGCAAAGCATTTAAAACATGAGTAGTAGAACTGTAGAAGAGTATATTCATGTTAAATTTGGTGAATCCACTAACTATTAAAAAAGAATAAGTGATTTTAATGATGAAGCAAATAAACTCACAATAAACATGGAGAGAATAAATCTGCAAAATCAAGATAAATAAACTTCAAAGATGGAAATAGCAAGGGAAGGAGCGGACAGACAGCTTGAATCATCCACAAGTGAGGTAAATGAGGAAGGTAATTCTTCTCTTCATAAAGATTGGAGAATCATGCATGCTCATCCCGAAAATCAGATAATTGGTTATGTGTATGATAAAGTTAGGACTAGATCATACTATCACCAAGTATGTGGTAATTTTGCCTTTATTTCTTAAATAAAGTTAACTTGCATAGACCAAGCATTAAAAGATAAGAGTTGAATTTTAGCTATTCAAGAAGAAGTTGACCAATTTAAAAGAAATGACATATAGACCTTAGTTCCAAGACCTGACCATCAATCTATTATAGGAACCAAATGGATTTTAAGGAACAAACTTGATGAATCTGGTTTAGTAGTGAGAAACAAGACAAGATTAGTAGCAAAGGGGTACTATAAAGAAGAATAAATAGACTTTGATGAATCATATGCCTCAATTGCTCGGATAGAAGCCATCAGATTGTTATTGACATTTTCATCTTATATGAATTTTAAACTTTATCAGATGAATGTCAAATTTGCATTTTTGAATAGTTTCATTAATAAAGAAGTTTATGTGGAACTCCTGGGTTAGAAGATCCTCAAGAAATCCCTCTATGGATTGAAACAGGCTCCTAGAGCGTGGTATGAGAGGCTACGCAGATTTTTGATTGAAAAAAGTTTTTCAAAGGGTAAAGTAGATACCACACTCTTCATTAAACATGCTATAAACGACATTCTTATTGTACAAATATATATATATATATACACATGACATTGTATTTGGAGCTACTAATGAAAATCTTTGTCAAAAGTTTTCTAAGTTGATGTAAGGAGAATTCGAAATGAGTTTGATGAGAGAATTGAACTTCTTTCTAGGATTACAAATAAATCAAATGAAAGAGAGAATTTTCATCCACCAAGCTAAATACACAAAGGAACTAATGAAGAAATTTAATCTTGAAGATGGAAGAAGGTAAGAAAGTCCAATGAGTACTTCTATCAAATTAGACAAGGAAGAAAAAGGTAAATCTATTTGCTAAAAACTATACAGAAGTATGATAGGATCACTATTGTATCTTACTGCTGGTACACCAAATATTATGTTTAGTATATATGTGTGCTAGATTATAGTCAGATTCCAAAGAATTACATCTTATTATTGTCAAAAGAATCTTTAGATACCTCTTATACACTCCAAACCTTGGTTTATGAGATCCAAAAGGTTCAGATTTAGAGTTAGTCGGGTACTCTGATGTTGATTTTGCTGGTTATGGAGTAGATAGGAAAAGTACCTTAGGGATGTATCAGTTTCTTGAAAGCATGATCATATCATGGTTTTCCAATAAGCAGACATTTGTTGCACTGTCAACTGCCAAGGCTAAATATGTTGCAACTGGAAGTTGTTGTGCACAGATTCTCTGGATGAAATAACAACTGGGTGAATACGGTCTTAAATTTGTTAATATGCCCATTCAATGTGACAATACCATGCTATAAATCTGACTAAGAATCCTGTTGTACATTTTAGATCTAAGCATATAGAGATCAGGCATCATTTTATTAGAGATCAAGCATCATTTTATTAGAAATCATGTCCAGAATCACAATGTTTGTCTAGAATTTGTAGCAATTGAAAAATAGTTAGCAGATATTTTGACTAAACCACTCCTTGGGGACAAATTTTGCATGATTAGAAAAGAGTTGGGAGTGATAGATCCATGTGCATAATGATAATTTCTTGATATGATTATAGTAATATAAGCTGAATGATTATTTTACATATTGTCTGATTTGAATGCTATACATTTATGATTTGAAATGACATGCAAGATTGAATGAAATTAATCTTTAAGACTATAATAGTCCTAGGGCATAAGCTAAGCCTATTTAGGAAACTTTACAGTTAAAAATCTTGATTCGGAATTCCACTCCTCGATAGATTATCTATGATAATGTTCTTGATTCAATTTCATGTTTAGAATAGTTTTAGATGCAATTTAGGACACACTTTTGGACATTATGGAACTTCACTTCATAATATCCAGCTTCCGTCTGAAATCCTTTTTCTAGACACATTCATCTTCGTCCAAAGTTACGATTCCGGATTGAGCTAAAATCCTTTCTGCGTCCGAAAAATCCAGGCTTATTGTTTATCTTCCCAAAGCACCTAAACTTTCATTTCCTAGGCAAAGTCTCGTTTTCCCGCTGGAATTAAACATTCTTCAATGGAATGCTTATCTCTTAACCATATTTAGCAAACATTCATTCAAAATCTCCTTAAGAATCTACTAGAACCTCGTAAGAACCCCTAGAAACCACCTTACTGTTACTAATCGTGCCTATTAATTCATCCTCATCCATACACTGCTAAGACAAGAGTGAAAAAGAGAGAACTCAATCCGTGCGATGAAGATCACAAGCAAAGAAAGAAAAAGTGAGGCATGTGAAGTGGAAAATTCCTTGAGGCAAAGCAATGTAGACAGAGAAGTTATTAAGATATTTTGGATTAGAGATAGTTCTTCTATTGGATTTACTGAAGATCGTAATTTTTCTTAAGATGAAGATAAGAAGTTTGAATAGATATCTATAAGAAATATTACGTTCTTTGTTGTTTTTGAAAACCATCTTTATGCAAGTCTAAAGGCCCTACTTTCAATGCAACCATCCTTTAAGGCCGAAGACTAGAAGGGAGAAGCAACTCCAGTAGCAACCCTCTTTTTCCCCCTCCAAAACTTTGGCTTGTCTGATGTGATCTTATCAAAAGTAATGGACACATGTCTACGCATGATTCTAAACTTTTTCGAAGGATCATAATCGGGCTCCACCTCAATCTCTCTACTTTACCTTTTCTTCCATCCATCTCATCCCTGTTGCACCTTTCACCATTAGATTAGCACTTTGTTTATGCTGAAATAGACCTAAGTGTATCTTTGATTGTAACTTTGTTTATACTGAAATAAAATAAAATATCTTTTTGTGTTCATTCTGAGTATTTTATTTTAATGCATATTTTGTCTTGCTATATTTTCTTTCCCTTATGCCTTTTTTATAATGACAAAAGTGGGAGAAGTTGAATGTTTAACTAAAAATGAGACAAATTGTATGTTTAATAAAACATGTTAGAAACCAATGCACTTAGGGCCTGTTTGGCCTGGCGGTGGCTTTTAAGCACTTACAGGAAGCGCGTTTGCACGTAGAGCTTTTGGGAAAAGCTCCAAATCCGAGCTTCCCTGTAAAAGCCATATTCCAGCTTTTACGGTTTGAAAAGCGCGTTTTCATGTTTCAGCGAAACACTGCAGAATCGCGTTTTGGCTGAAAAAAGCGCTTTTACACTCCCAAAACACCAGGCCAAACAGGCCCTTATTCAAGGGGAGATTAAAAAAACTTAGAGATACACTCTGTCAAGGGCAAGTACATATGTCATGATTTGATTGAAATATAATTATCGAATTCCCATATGTTTTATTCATTTTATTTTCGTTTTGAGAGATATTTCACTCAAATATTTTGTCATAATAAAAAAAGGGGGGATTATTGAACCAAACCTCTTTTACTTAAAATAATTTTGATGATGAATGTGTAACTAACCAAGTTTTGATGATGAGCAAAAAATATATGAGTGAATGGTTAAGCTACTAATTGTTATTTCCTAAGTGTGCAATAATGAACATTACATCAGGGAAATAAGTCAAAGTGGACAATGCACACAAAACAATATCAGAGATAAGATCCACTAGAAAGAAAATGTAAATACTCAAAAGAATCCGGTAGGCATCATTTACACACTTTTAAGTTACTTCGAAAGCATTCTCGGACGCTATTGAAATCTAAATGATGGATGTCAAAGTTCGAAAAGAAGAAGTGCTTAGGACAATGCTTCAGATAGACTTCATGTTATTCCGAACATAGCAGCTTGTTTCCGGACACAACAAAACCAAGTTCGGACACAGTAGAACTAAGTTCGGAAACTACAGAACCAAGTTCGGATACTGTTGAAGAAAGAAGCCAAGACACCAAAATTCCAAGTCCGAAAATTCCAAGCACCAAACTTCAAACAGTGTCATTGCAAAAGTAGTCAATCTGAAATTTTACTTTGGACACTGCCAACTCATCTTTAGATGAAGCTAAAGATTGCTTGAGCAAGCAAAGGCAATTCGCACCTCTGTCAGTCCAAAATTTTACTTTGAACATAGGAACTAATATTCGAATATTGCTAAATGAAAACAGACATAAGCTATCTACGATTCACTCAGTCCGAAATTATAAATTCAGACTAAGCAAGATTTTAAGACCCCACAAGAACGCTTCAACGGTCAAAAAATCTTCATGACTCGCTTGCATTTAATAAACATTGTCTTCTCCAATGGACAGATTTTGAATCCTAGTTTAAAACGAGTAAAGAGAGGTCATTCCAAATAGTTAGATAAGTTAGAGAAGCAACCAAAGAACATTTACTCAAGCTTTAAAGTTTTCTTCTAACTCCACTCCCAAAACGCAAACTGCATTCAAAGAACATTCTTTGCAATAACATTAAGGAGTCTGAAATTCTCTATATTTTTAGATCTATACTTTTTTGCATTTAAATTTGTGTACATCTTAGTCTAAGGAAGAGGCATTTACTTGTACATTTATTTTCGTTGATTGGGACAGCAAACAAGAGGTTTGTTGATCGTGTATAAATTTATTGGTTAGCTTGAAAACCAATAGGTGTAAAAGTTTGTTAGTTAATTAAGAAACCAATGAGCCTAAAAGTTTGTTAGTGAACTTAAAAACCAGCGGGTATAAGTTATTAGTGAGCTTGTAAAACCAATAAGTGTTTAGTGAAACCTGAGTGCAACAAGTGAGACTGACTTAAAGAGAGGAGTAGGTACCGTGTTGTAACCTAAACCTATAAAAAATACCTATGCATATTGTGCTACGTGATTCATTTCTTATTTGTTTCAGCAACTTGATTTTATATTGGCTAAAAATTTTAAAAAGTTCAATTCACCTCCCTCCGGAGCTACCTTAAACGAGACCAACATCTACCAAGAAGAACTCATCCCAATTTGCATAACTAATTAAGTAGGATAAGTAAATGCTAGATTAAATTAAATAATATACAAAAAATGGAATAAAAATTTGAAAAACCGTTTCTTCCTCCTTTGACACTTATCTAAAGACATAATGTGCCCAAATGTTAGAATAGGACTAGTCGGTCCAACCAGTCAATGAGGAACCGGCACCCTACTTGGCCCGATCCATCTCGGTTGGCCTTTTGACTGTAAGACCTAGATTACAATGTCGAATTAGCTGGAAACTTCCAAAAGCGGAAATGCATGTATGCGCAAATGGAAGAGTTTCGTTACTACTTCTCAGGAGTGTTGTACGCAACTATGGTTGAAAGTACATGATAAAAATGTGCTTATTCATGCATAAAAATTTTAAAAAAATTATGTATATAATTTTAAAAAGAATTATTATATTATAATTATAAAAAGAGATTACCATGGTTCGATCTAATTTTATTAACTGGTTAAGCCGGTTTGAACCGAACCGAAAGATGGAACGGTTCGATTGCCTGTTCGGCTTTGATTATACTGATCGTAACTGTGGGTATAGATTGGTTATGGTCAACCCGGACTTTCCAGAAAGAAAATGAATTTTCTTAGAGTTGGAGCGAGATTTTTTGGTTTAACCCAGCACAATTTTGAAACGTGATCGAGTTGTGCTGAGGTCTTAGGCACAAATTTCAACCCAATTTTTCATGTTGCAAACTGCAAATACATACCAGATAGACATAAATGTATGCCTTCATTACAAGTTTTCTATCTTATTTATTGCTTAGAAACATTTGAACTTCAATTCATTAGAATGATTTTTTAGTAGAATTTTATTAATTTCATGTTATATTTTTAAGTCACACGTTTCTTCTTATTAGTATGAGATTAAATAAATATAATTATTTACATTCTTATATATGTGTTAACTAACAATGAACCTATAGGAAAAACTAATGCAAATTCATCTATTACCATTTTTATACGATTTTCAAGTTGTAATTAACGAAAATCTAATTTAAAGCTCTTATAAATTATTCTACTGAAAATTTATCACTCCAAATTATCAATCTGAAGTCAATCCAAATTTTTTAAAATTTTAGAAATAAGGTTAGATTAAGGTTATGTTAAAATTTTTACAAATAGGGTTATAACTAGGTTAACTTCAGCACGACCTAACCTGACTTGATGTAAGCCTCTTGCACATAAATTTTGTCTGAAGTGCATATAATTTCTGCTACAGATATCCATCACATTATTGCAGCCCACCTGATTGTCTTATTTTGATGGATTTTAATGTGAATGGAGTATATTATATTTTAAACTTTTTGTACAAAAATGACGATTCAAAATATATACTGTGTGCCCCACTTTTCACCCCGGTTACGTCAGCTTCCACATTTAGTTGTGCATTTGTCACTTGGTTAATGGAACGATCAAGAACTTACAAGAAATTAGCTTCAGTAAAATTGAAGTAGGCAGCCCTTTCACCATTTTACACATCAAGAAAGTCCGCAAAAAGTTAAACCCAGGAGAAAGGGTTTCATCCCTTTGAATGCAAGGAGACACTTTAACTATTTAACTATTTTACTTTTTTTTATTATTATCTAAATTTTTAATCGTTATCTTTATCTTTTTATATTAAAAAAATATATGTATATAATCGGTTGCACCAAAATTTTCCATCAAACCTTACGCCTATTGTGATATTTTGACTAGATCAAAACTGACCATAATATCTACTTTTATATGTTTAACTATGAATGTAAAAATCACCTCAATTGAAAATCACCATATGCACCTTGCCTTATAGGCCTAATATTATGTTTATACGTTTTTTTTCTCTAGGGGAAATGAAATGTTAATTTCTTTTCCACTCTAAGAAGCAGGCTCTTAATTTAGGATTTGATGTAAGTATCAAGTGATTAAAACATAGATCAAATTCATGCATAGTTTAAATCAATATTTTTAGTATTTTATCTAGGATTTTATTTTTACATCGTTAAATCAGGGTTTTATTGTGTATTCCTCTATAAATAAAGAGAAGTGAAATAGGGTTGAACACTTCTCTGATTGACTTTTGAATATAAGTGTTTTTTCCTGACACTCTAATTTTCCTTTTTCAAATTCTGTTTTAATTCTTCTTTCCCTTATAAGTTGTTTATACTTCCATTCTTTTAATTCTTCGCATCTTCTATTTTTAATCCCTAATTCCTTTTCTTATTTTCCCATTGCATGTCTACCTCTCTCATCTAGTCTTATTCTATATCAGAGATCTTCCGTTCTACATCTCTATTTGATACATAGCTCTTCATTCCACATCAATATGAACATGCATACAACACTAGAAGTCACAATGAAATTAGAAATGCGGTTCCATTGGATAACCAAGATTGCAAATGCACATTTTAATTGTTTTCTTTTGTGAGACTTAGTATATGTAATGTCATGTACAAATTGATATAATGCTCTATCAAATTAATGAAGAAAATATGACTAACAAATCAGCACAGAAATCTAAATAGTAAATTTGGTTAACAAGGGAATAATTTTACCATCAACAGGCATCCTCCTTCAATGAGACGTTTGAATTTGCAAAGAAAGAACACTCTCCTTCTCTCTCTTTAGTCTCAATCAACATTGACACAACTTGCCGCATTGCTGGTCGGTCAGAAGGAGACATGCTCGTACAAAGCAAAGCAATTTTCAGGACCAAGAACATGTGATTGATCATAATTTCATCTTCTAATTTCAATCGAGTATCAAAAATTCCGGATTCCATTGAATTGTTTTGGATGTAAGTCCTCACCCATGTAACAAGGTCACCTCCTTGGTCCAGTGGTTGTACAGGCATTTTACCTGTAAGCAACTCCAATAGGACAACCCCATAGCTATAGACATCGCACTTCTCTGTGACTTTCATGGTGTAAGCATATTCTGTCAAAAAGAGGTGGATGATCATTTGCTGATTGTTTAATGCTTGATTGACAAAATTCTCAAAAAAAAAAAAAAAAAAACGAAATCAAACCAGCATAACCCAGACGCTATCAAGAAGCTGTAACTAAAACTACATCAATTTCAAACTCTAAAAGGAGTAGAATGAGCATAGGAAGAAAAACAAATAATAAATAAAGGCACACCAATCATACAAGCCAAATAAGCCAATCACAACTTTTAGTCCAATTCCTTTTTGGATATTAAAGGAAACAACACTTGCCTTAAAGTATGGCCATGCGATCAAAGAAAATGAATAAACTGAATGTTAATTTCCCAAAATGTGCTCAAAGAAAATGAATAAACTGAATCTTAATCTGCATAAATAAAGAAACATAACATATCTCCTCTTTATTAATGAGAGGAATTCAATGATTATGTAGAAGCGGAACTTAAACGAGCGCTATACCCACATGCCCACCCTGCAGTATGAGCATGCTCATGCATCAATGTGGTTGTGCAGACATACACGTGCTCAAACACACACAACTGGCTGCACACATGCACCAGTTGCAAGCTCAACAGCTGAGTAAAAACTATCCTGTACAAATGTGAATGCTTGGTACTATGATCAAACATGATAGTAAAAACAATCAAGAAAAGAATTATGTGAGAAATGAAAACCAATGCTTCAGAATGGTTACATAACTTTCATTTCTAAGTATAGCGCTAAATGAGAAAACCATGTGCATAAGCCTGGAAGTTGTATTGTTATGCTGTTGATGATAAGTGAAGACAGTTAAAGTAAATTGAAAATGAGAATCAGCATCTAGAACAAATACACTCTCAAAGGAACTTGCTTCCACAACAGGAAAAAGTATTAACTTTTCAAAATGTAAGAAGAGAAACAGGATGTCAAGCAAGTTGTGAAAGGAACTCTAGAACCACCATAAACAGAAGGAACAAGGGTGCTTTACCAGGTGCAATGTAACCATATGATCCTGCCACTGCAGACATTGATTTAGATTGCGGCATGTCAATAATCTTTGCAAGTCCAAAATCCCCAACATGAGCTTCAAAGTTCTCATCAAGAAGGATGTTGTTGGACTTTATATCTCGATGAACAATCTGTGGTTTGCAATCATGATGTAAGTATGAGAGCCCCTGAGCAGCCCCAACAGCAATCTGATAACGGGTTTCCCAGTCAAGGCTACACGATTCCCCATGAAGTAGCTCAGCCAAGCTGCCCCTAGACATGTACTCATACAGTAAAAGATTGGATCCCTGGTGATAGCAATAACCATAGAGCTTAACAATATTCCGGTGTCTAATCATCCCAAGAGTTAAAATTTCAGCATGAAAGCTGTTGTCTATATTGCTCTCTTCTCTCTGCGATGCAAGCTTCTTAACAGCAATCACCTGCCCAGTGTGTAAAATTGCTTTATACACTGTTCCACAAGCGCCCCTTCCAATTGCAAAACTCTCATCAAAATTTTTTGTCGATTCGATCAGGTCCTGAAATACAAATTCTCTGTTGGGGAAGAGAGACATATCTGAAGCTGAAGAAGCTAACTGCTTATCTTGCAATGGTGTGACTGTCTCTGGTGGACGTCTCAAGAACCGTAGGATGACAATGATGAGAACAAGAGCAACCCCACCCACAGCTGCAGAAATTATTGCAACAATCTTGCCCAGAGGAGCATTTGCCACTTTTGATGATGGCTGAGAAGGAGATGATCGAGATCCACCACATGCTCCAAGAGGGCCTCCACAAAGAGCATTGTTTCCAATAAAGCTGCTGATGGCCATTTCTTGAAAGAGAGGGATAGATGGCAGAGGTCCTGATAGATCATTGTAAGAAAGGTTGCAGCCGAGCAAGCTTGACAGGTTCGAAAATGTGGATGGGATTTCACCAGTTAAATGGTTGTTGTTGAGCAGGAGGAATTCCAATAAAATGAGATTCCCAAGCTCAGGAGGTATAATTCCAGAAAGATTATTATAACTGAGATTCATTGCTATCTGCAAACTTGAAATTTCACCAAATTGCAGTGGTATTTTACCGGAAAATTTGTTGCCACCCATCTGCAATTCAGTTAATCGAAAGAGATCTCCTAAGCTGCTTGGTATGGTCCCTGAGAGCTCATTCTCAGAAAGTTTAAGCAGCTCCAACTGGGAAAGGTTTCCAAGCTCACTTGGTAAATCACCTGTGAACCCATTTCGGCTGAGATCAAGTCGTTGCAGCATCCTGCAATTAACAATCTCTAGAGGAATTTGCCCAGTGATATTATTGGATGAAATGTTAAAGCTTGCCAATTGAGATAAATAACCTACCTCTTTTGGCAATTTAGAAGTGAAATAGTTACCAGAGAGATGAAGCCGTTGCAAAGCTGTGCAATTCCCAATCTCTGGAGGAATAGGACCACTGAACTTGTTTTGATCCAATTCAATGGCGGTCAAGTTCACCAGTTTGCAAAGATCAGGTGGAAGGTGGCCACTAAGACTGTTTCCTCCCAAACGAAGCTGAATCAGAGATTTGCATCCCGTGAGCCCTTTAGGGATATTACCAACCAGGTTGTTTGACCACAGGTTCAAGAAAATCAGATTGGAATGCTGGCAAAGATGACGTGGTATACACCCAGAGAGATTGTTCTCTGAAAAATCAACCACCAAAAGTTGGCTATACACACCAAGCCCCTGAGGAATGCTGCCAGTCAGTGAGTTATCAAAGAGCTGCAACATGTACAAATTGGTCATATACTGCAATTCCATGGGAATGGATCCTGTAAGGTGATTGATTGAAAGATCAAGTCTACTAAGATTCTTCAAGTTGCATAATTCGACTGGTATAACACCCATGAGCTGGTTCTGAAAAAGATACAGCAAGTATAAGTACTTCAAATTACCAAATTCTTTTGGTATATCACCTGTCAATGAGTTTTCTGAGAGATCAATTTCCTTGGCCAGGCTAAGATTTCCAATCTCCTTTGGTATCATTCCATTCAATGCATTTCTATAAAGATACAGTTTCTCCAAGAACATAAGCTTCCCTATCTCCATGGGAATTTCTCCTGTCAGTTTGTTCTCATAAACAGCAAGAGTTCGAAGGGTAGTGCAATTCCCAAGCTCCTTGGGTATGGAACCTGACAGCCCATTATCCCAAAGAACTAGATCCTTCAACTTACCAAGCATCCCTATTTCTTTTGGAATGTCTCCCTCTAACTTGTTCTGTGCAAGACCCAAGACACTCAACTTCTCACATCGGCCTATCTCCGCTGGTATCCTTCCAGATATCAGATTCTGCCCGGCTCGAAAAACGGTCAAATTCTTCAGATTCCCAAGTGTCGAAGGCAGCAGGCCTGTTAGATTGTTAGTATAAGCTGTTAACTCCACAAGGGATGCCATATTCCCAAGCTCCTCAGGAAAGGGCCCTGATATACCATTATTGCACAAATCGAGTTTTCTCAACCAAGATAGATTACCCAATTCAGCAGGGATGCTGCCACTAAAAGCATTGTCGTTCAGATTAAGAACTTCCAACTTGGAACAGTTTCCAATCTCCCTCGGTATTGTTCCTTTCAGTTTGTTGTGAGAGAGATCAAGAACAGTTAAGTCGACTAAAGAACCAATGCTCGGCGGGAGAACTCCAGACAGGTTCATGGAACTCAAATTAAGGGAGTAAACTACTGGGCGAAATTCAAGCACAGTGCAGTTCACGCCTACCCATCCACAAGGCATCGAATCGCGGGAATTCCAGGAACCGAGATTGTTAAAGTCATCAATGAGGCTGCTCTTAATCTGTAAAAGGTTTTTCCCTTCCATGTCGAGCTCTTCAGAGCTACAACCCAGCAAAGAGGCTAGTGCTACCATCACTGAAAATCCGACAACCGCAGAAATTAAAATTCTCCCAGATTCTGGAACCGGCAACATGGTAACTTTCTTTTACAGCTAAGAACCAGAATCAAAATTCAAATACACATGGCGTCCGCAGATGGAAGAGAACCCACAAATGCAATTCAAAGAAAGACCCAGAAAAACGCAAGCACGAAGGGATTGACAACATTCGACATACCTTCCCAGAACTCCACTGCCAAATCCCAAGTCCAGAAATCAGAGCTCAGAGATTGCTGAAACGAACCAAGAAAAAAACCAAAAACCAACGCCTGTATTTCAAAATGGAGATCGAAAGGGGCGAGGTTTTACATTTCTGTTGTTTCTGCATTGAATCAAACTGATCTTCATCTTAGGAAAAGGAAATGCATTGAATCTGGTTTTTTGTCTGGAATCTCTCCCAATCAATCAAAATTCAAAAGGACCGTTTTGGAGGATTTGGCTGTGAAAAACGAAGGCATCAAGAACTTCTCTTTTTTCTTCCCTCTGCCTCATCTTCTTTCTTGGCTTTTTAGCATCTCTGCAGAGTGGAAGACGGACTTAGAAACTGAAGCTGTAAAATCGCTATCAGGCTCCCTTAAAAATAGCAGGCACGACCGTCCGTATGCATGCACATTAACCATTGCACACGTGGCATAATCGATGTCTTGGTCGTTCCTGTGGGCCAGCGATCCTAATACCATCTGTAGTTTTCTTGTTGAAAATCATGGCTGTGTATTTTATTAGCAAAATGTAATTATTTGCATTTGCTGCATTTTTTTTTAATGGCGAAAGCTCTGGTTATTTTAAATTTTGCAAATACCTCCTCGTGTTCATTCAAAAAGGTTCAGTGTTAGATGCCTAAAGTAATAAAGTATATGCGTGGTTATATGATTTGGCATAAAAATAAAACACAAAAAGTTATAAAAGTCCCTTTTATTATTTATATTATTTGAAGTGATATTTATTTAAATAGTACTCATAATAATTCTAACTTTTGCACATTGTTTAATATATTTTCTTCATAATGTATTTGGTCTATTCACTTTAGGCTTGGTTTGAGGCATTATGAAGGTAGTGCATTCGCAATACACTTTTACATGACACATGTTACCCTGTGTTACATATTTTCTAATACATCCTCATTTTAATACACTCTGTTCACAATAAACCTTAAGAATAACATTACTTCCAATCTTACTATTGCGTCTTTTATTCCTACATGTTATTTAGATCAAATAAAATGGATCTTTATTTAGGCAGAAAGTTGGGGTTTGTTTTCATAGGTATGTAAAGAAGTGTAGCCATTAAACTCCTTTTTATAAGGAGGAAAATTTCATGTTTTTACCATAATTGTGTGTGGAGAAAAGGCTTCATTTGAAAATTTAGATGATGAATTTATAAAATGTAATGCATTCATTATATTTTGATAGAGTTTTTTTAGTTTAGATTTAAAAAATTAGATTATTTGAAAACTTAGGTGGAATATAAATAATTATAAAACTTTAATTAATGTCTATTAACTCTCAAATGAGATAAATTTTGTGGTCTACTCAAGTCTCCAAATAATCTAATTTTTTGAATATAAGCTAAATTAACAATATCAAATACAATGAATGAATTAAATTTTATAAATTTATTGTGTAAATCCTCAAATAAAGTATTTTTACCACAACTATAGTTAAAAAGTGTCAATGTAAATATTCCCTTTTAAACTTTATTTTATACTCACTAAAAATTATATTCTTAAATCAAACAAGGTAAACAATATTGTTTGGGCTTTCACTCAAACTACTCTACGAGAATTTTGTATGAAGATCTTACAAGACGAATGCAACATTAGAGGGCTCCAAGGGTAGTCCACACTTGAGCACTCTAATGCTCAACTCAGTAATAAGACCTTAGGATGTGGTGTATGTAAAAGAAAGAGCTTATATCCATAGGGTGTGCATATATCTATGTTTTTATAATTGAGCTTAGATCGGTACACAAGAGATACAATATCATGCACTGAACATTGAGATTTACTCATTAAAGAGGTATTCCTAAGGATTACACATCTTTCAGTCTCATGAGAAATCCTTCTTGGAGCAACCTAGTTCTAGGTGAAATCTTACGAAATCGTGTCATGGCTTGAATAGGTTACTTATAGGAATTAGAGCTTATCTTGTGTTATAGTTCCCTAACACTAATCCCTCCTCAATAAGACATGGTGGAACTTATCTTTCTAATTTGCATGGTCTTCCATGCCCACTTTTTGAAGCATCATGTCACTGTATAATGTCTTTATGTATTCGAATGATATTTCTACTTCAACTATTTTTAATGCATCCATTCTAACTTTTCTTATTTGAATGACTCTTCAAAACACTTCTAGCACTTCCGTCAAGCCAACGCTTTCAACCTAATTCTATATTGCCTAGTGTGCCCAATTGCCAAGCACTTTCATAATGTACTAGCACATTCTAACAAGTTTGGTGATTCCACTATGTTGTCAACTTTCTCGACAGTCTAACACTTTCACATTGAGCACAACGCTTACAATTTCTTTTTGTCTTTCTTGGTCCATCAATGACTTTCTTGCTTTACATAGTCTTCTAGTCCGTGTTTTGTCACTTCAGCATTTGGAAGGCGAGGCCCATTACTATCATTTTATTCATCTATGGGACATCTTCTATTTCTGGTTCCACCCTAGTTTTTATTTTGAGTTGGTTTCCTATATGTCAAAGTCAATTCTAATTTTGTCTTCTTCTGAATTGGGTCTCTTGGGGTCCTTTCGATCATCAAAGTGGGGCCTCATGGGGCTTTTGTCATCCTAATGGGGCCACTTTCATTCTTATGGGGATGCTTCTATGTTGGGCCTCATGGGGCCATTTCCATGTGGGGCCTTTGTGAGACCTCTTCCATCCTAATGGGGATGCTTTTGCATGGGGCCTTAAGGGGCCACTTTGAGTTTATGCCCCAGAATCCCTTCCTATTATAGGTTTGGACTCAATCTTCAGGTTTTATGTTTTGGAATCCCTTTCTATTGTAGGTTTGGGTTTTGGTCTTCATGTTTTTTTGTCCCTGAATCCATTCATATTGTAGGTTTGGGTTCCAATCTTCTGAAGCATGAGCATGGGATTTAGCTATTACAGAAAATGCCCGCCTTAAGGTTGCTTTTAGGAAGGAGTAGTAACAATTATAATAAAAGACATTTCATTAATGAAAAGAAATATTTTAGAACAAATCTTTAATGTAATATGAATATATATTCAAGTAACATGAAAATTGTAATCATAGGTTTATTTTATTTATTGATAATACTCTTATAGACGCTCATGTTTGAAGTCTCATAATGTTTCTTTTGTTGATTCGTTATAGTCGATAAACCCCGTTGTTTAGCACTTTGTTGCTTGACCTGTTGAAGATGAGTAGTTGGATCCACTCGAGATGGTCAAACATGATTAGAAATATTTCACAAGAATTCTCAAATGCAGTATGAATATTCAAGCGATATAGAAATTTTAATCATAAATTGATCTGCTTAGCTTAAGTTCTCCTTCCGACAAGGGTGGTTTCACTCAAAGTTAATCCACTAATGATTAGATTAATGGTTTCAGTTGTTGGACGATTGGCTTCTATCACGATATCTCTCTCATGCCCCCTTAGAAACTCTTCTCTTTTAAGAGGAGCATCTTCCCCCCTATTGTTTCCATATTTTCTTCTTCGCCCATTGTTCGCCATATAGCATTACATTCTTCCTTTTTTGATTAAATTTTTTACTTTCTCTTTAAGTTGTCTGTAGTCTTCAGTGTTGTACTTCTTATCTTTGTGATAAAGAAATATCTTTACAAATCAAGTTGAGAAAGGTAGCCTTTTTTATTTCCTAGTAGACGTAAGTGTGAGGCCAAGTTATAATAATATAATTTTCATACCTGTCTATCTCTTTGAGGGAGGGACCCCTTGGGTCTTTTGGATAATTCTCCTTCCTAGTGTGGGGATCCGATGTAGTTGTCTTCTTTTACGAATTCTTCTACATCAATGTGCTTATTTAAGGCTTCCAGGAGTTCAAAGTAGCTTTTAGACAGTTTCAGACGCAGATGATACTTAGGTTGTTTATTTTTGATTCCATTCTATAGCGTTATCATAACTATAGTTTGACCTAATTCCTTGATGTCTAAAGTAAGTTGATTGAGTCTATTAATGTACTCCCAGAGAGGCTCACCTTCTTTTTGTTTGACCACTATTAACGATTTCACCATCTTCTTCTATCTGCATTGTCTTATGAAACTAGTGAGGAAGCATCTTTACAATTCTCTGAAGATACTAATGGATCCTAAATCCAAAGTCTCATACCACAATAATGCCACTCCCTTCAATGTAAGTTGGAAGGCTCAACACTTGATGGCATTGAATGCTCCTACGAGATCCATCTAGCCATTGTACCTTAATAAGTGGTCTCTGGGATCTGTTATTCTATCATAGGCATCTATATGGGGGACCTTGAATCCTTTGGCGGGGTTTTTCCATAATTTCCTTTATGAAGATAGGTTGTTCAACCACTCCCCCAATATTCTATATGCTTTCTCGAGATCCTCTTCTCTAGCCCCTCGATCCTATCCTCGAGGAGCTTTTGAATCTCTATCTATACACTGGATTGCGGTTCTTCTTTTCTTGGATTCAGATTCCGTCACACATGCACTTGTTGTTAAGCTGATTCCCTTGCAATATGAGTGGATCTAGATGGTTGATTGATAATTCCTTAGATGTTTCCCCTTTCCTCCATAAGAAGAGGATGTTCCCTCACCTCTTGGTGCCTTGTGTGGATTATAGTCGGTGCTCCTCCACAATCCTCATATTAATTATAGCACCCAAAACTAGCCCTAATGCAGGCATCGTTACAAGTCTTGCTCCTTATGGAAGCACAGGAAGATTGGGTCTTACTTGATAGCCAATTTTAGCATCATCTTCGATTTCAAAGTTAGTCTAAGGACTTGCTAAAGTTTCGACTTTGACTCCGGGAGTGCTATGTGGATGCTACTTGAGCAATGCGGGAACAAAGGGTTGCAATTGGAGGTTACCTCTTTGGTTGTTGGAGGCAAGCTCCTGTTGAAGAATTCCCTATACTATTGCATCATAAGATTATTTGTTTGCAGTAGTTACTCCAAAAGCATCTTCATTCTAGAGGTTGACATGACATTTTGTGAGTTACCTTGGTTGGCTGCAGGAGACAAATTGTCTTCTATTGAGGGATTGGATGGAGGAAGATTTATGTTGCTAAGATGTTCTCCTAAGATGACTTAATTGTTGAACCTTCTCACAAATGGAGCAAATGTTTGGGCTCTTACCCAAACTACTTTTAGAGAATTCTATATAAAAATCCTACAAGGCAAAGAAAATGTCAAAGGCCTTCGAGGGTGGTCCCAGTGTGAACACTCTGACACTTAAGTCACTAATAGAACCTTAGGTAGGGGTACATGTAATGGAGAGAGCTTCTTTCCATAGGGTGTGCATACGTATGTTTTTATAACTGAGCTTAGGATAATGCCCAAGAGATATGGTGTCGTACGTTAGGACGATAAGTTTTCCTCAATAAAGTGGTATTTTTGAGGATTATGCATCTTTCAGTCTTGTTAAGAGTCCTTCTTGGAGCAGTCCCGATTTTAGGAGAAATCTTATGAAATCGTATTATGGCTTGAATAGGTCTCTTATTAGAATTAGAGTCTAATGTAGTTAATCTGTCAGTTATAAAGTTTATCTTGTATTATGATTCCCCAACACACACACACATACATACACATATATCATATTATTTTTCATTCTTATTATTATTTTATCAATTGATGCTCTATTTTTTTACTAGTTTATCTTATTTCTTTTAATTTTACCCCATTTTTTTATATACCAATCATTATATTCTTATTTACTCTAAAGATGCATTTGGTAAGTGGAAAAAGAAGTGGATTAGAGGGGAAGTGGAATGGCAAATTCACTTTACAAAACCAAACACCGAAGAGACATGTTGAACCCACTTTCAAAGCAGCTAAAATAAGTGAAAGAATAAATATTATATTAATATCTTGTTTAGAATTTTAAACTAATTTATAAGCCAAATATGGTATCAATGCGTTGAATTCACTTTCTAGATGGCTAAAGTAGTAAAGCCAAAAATTAAGTTTTTACTAATTATAGGATGTGATTTTATAAGGTGAATCTTGACATTGTATTCACATAATTTGAATTGTTTAATAATTTTATTATTTAGTTTAAATTATATTAAAAAAATTATTTTATAATCTTATATAAGTGAAAGAATAAATACTATACTGATATTTTTTGAAATTCTAAACTAATTTATAAACCAAAAAATACAACAAAAACATGTTGAACCCACTTTCGAGATAACTAAAATAGTAATATTAAAAACCAAATTTTCACTAATTATATGATGTATTTTGTAAAGTGAATGTTGATATTTAATTTAAATAATTTAAGCTATTTAATAATTTTATTATTTAGTTTAAAATATATAGAAAATTTAATTTAATTTCTAATCTTATAAAAGTGAAAGAATAAATATATAGTAATATCTTTATTAAAATTCAAATTAATTTATAAACCAAACATTATAAAGACATATTGAAGCCACTTTCGAGGTGGCTAAAATAGTAAAGCCAAAAATCAAGTTTTCACTAATTATAAGATGTGATTTTGTAAAGCAAATGTTGATTTTCTACTTTCATAATTTGATATATTCAATAATTTTATTATTTAGTTTAAATTATGTAAGAAAAAATTAAATTAATTTAAAATTTTAGATAAGTGAAAGAATAAATATTATACTAATATCTTTATTAAAATTCTAAACTAATTTATAAACTAAACATAGTAAAGATACCTTGACCAACTTTCAAGGCAACTAAAATAATAAAGCCAAAAATCAAGTTTTCCCCCATTACAGGATGTGTTTTGTAAAGTGGATATTGATATAGTATTTACATAATCTAAGGTATTTAATAATCTTATTATTTAGTTTAAATTATATAAAAATTTTAATTTAATTTATGATCTTATATAAGTAAAGAATAAATACTATATTATTATCTTTATATTAAAATTGTATTATAATTTGATACACTTAAGCATATAATTATTTGTTTGTCAAAGTTATTCTAAATCTATTTTATAGTTTATATTAAAGTAAAAATAATAGAAATTAATAATTTTGTAAATTAAATTATTTAATAATATTCATTAATTTGATATAACTTTTAACATAAAAAATTAACTTAATTTGAACCTTAAAATAAGATTTTAGCATCATTATAAGTTATATTGTAATTTTTTTTTAAATTTTATTATTTAATTATATAAAATTAAAATGGCTCGAATTAAATTGAATATTTTTCTTATTATTTTTCTAGAATATCTCTCTCAATTAATCAAAATTTAAAAGACCCTTTTTGAAGGATTTTTCTATTTAAATTGAAATTATTAAAAACCTCATTTTTTTCTTTCCTCTCCTTATTCTTCTTCTTCATTTTTTTTCTTATGTTGACGGTGAAAGGAGGAACTTTAAAAATTGAAGCTATAAAATTGATTTCAAGCTTTCTTAAGCACCACCCGACGTAATCTATGAAATGGTAATTATGGCTAGCCAATGATTGACTAGAGTTTTTATGAGGTAGATCATGGTTGTACATTTTATTAAGAACATGTAGTTAGTTGCACTTGCCACATATCTTTCTTTATTTTCAGCATTGTAAATACTTCCTTATTCATTTAGAAAGTTTAGTGTCAGATGCCTTAGGTATCTATTGAGTTTAGGATTTTATCATAGAAATAAAATAATATTTATTTAAATGGTACTCGTAATAATTTTACTTTTCATACTAGTAAGTATATTTTTCTCAAAATATATTTTGTTTATTCACTTTAAGAATGAATAACTATGAATTTTATTAACATTATGGTTTCCTTTTTTATAACCCTTTTATTGATTCTATTGTATCTTTTAGTTTTACATGTTATTTAGATCAAACTTGACTATGCTTTAGTTGGGTGGAAAGTTGAGGTTTGTCTGTTGGTAGGAAAAGAAGTATAGGCTTTATATTTCTTATTAAATTGGAGAATTTTGAGGCAGGATAGTTTATTAATTCTAAGCCCTCTACTAAGCTTGATTTAATGATGAATATAATTAAATAACTAAGTTTTGATGATTAACAAACAAATGATTGAAGAATTAAAGTACTAATAGATTACTTTTTAAGTGATGTAACGACTATATGTCAAAAGAGCGTTAATTTGTTAAAATGAATTAAGGAGAGTAACTGTTAAGTTTAAAGTGTATCATATTAAGACTTCACAAGAAGAAATTTAGAGAATGCTAAAGTAAAAGTCACTCAGAAGTAATTCATAAGTATTCAAAAATACTTCAGAGACAAATCAGAACCCCTTTGGAGATAAGGTGTGAAGCTCAAAAGTATTCAGAACTGCTTTAGAACCTCTTCAAAAATAAGTCAAAACCTTCTCAAAGACAAAGCGTAATCCTCAAAATTAACTCCAAAGCAATCTCACACTATAGAGGTAGTTTAGAAGCATTTATAAGTCTCCAGAAACACTTCAAAAGTAAAACACTCTACTTCAGAGAAAGCTTCTGCACTCAGAAGTTCATCAGAAAGAACTTCAGAAATAGTTCCAACTCTCAAAGATGCTTCAGAAGTCAAATAATCGTGGTAAAGAATAAGTTCAAAAGAAATATCTACACTTAGAACCTTGTTAGAAGCAATTCAGAATGTTAATCTTACACTCAGAAGTCCTTCAAAAGCAACTCAAAAACTCTTCAGAGGCATCTTCAAAAAGCCAAGACTCAAGAAGTATATCAGAAATAGAATCAAGCTTCAGAGATACTTTAGAAGTTTTCCAGAAGCTAAAATATGACCATTGATAGCATTAGAAATAAAGATTAACCTTCGGAAGATTTGAGAGTTTTTAGCAAAGAACAATTCAAATTTTATCTTGGTTCAGAAGTTCTGAAGAGGTGCTTCAGAAACTCTGATAGAAAGTAGATCTAATGGTAACTTACAATAAGTCAATGTTAGAATTTTTGAAACTTATTTCAAAAGTTCTAAAGCCAGACAATATGTAAAAAGTTGTACCAAATCTACCAAACATTTAAAAAATTACAGAAAGTTGCAATAACTATAATCTCTTCCACAACTTATAAAAGAATGATTAGAACAATACACAAAACAATAGAAAAATAGATAAAAAGAGAAATTTTTGAATCAAGCATTTACAAGAGTATTCAACATCTTCTTCCATTGTTCAACTCCAACTTCTTTAGCATTGTCAAAGCATTCAAAGCTAGATCTACTTTACTTTCAAGGATTTTGAAACATACGTCCTTATTGCTTACTTTGTTAATTTATTTAAGCTTTTAATTTTTGTACAAATCTGCCTTAGTAAGAGGCACTAATCTATACATTTCTTTCTAGTATCTGTTAAAGCAAGTAGGGTACTTGTTATTTATGTATTGAGAAAGTAAGTAGAAGGACTTATTGAAAGTGTACAGGTTTGTTGGTGAACTCTAAAAACCAAAGAGTTGATTGGTGAGCTTTAAAAACCAAAGTGTTTTTGATCTAGTTGATCAAAGTGTTAGTAGAACTTGAGATCAGTAGAGGAGACTGACTTAGAGAAGAGTAGTAGGAATCCAGGAAGGGTCGAGCCACTATAAAATCTTGTACACATATGCTGTAAAAGTTACTTCCCTTTATTTTAAGCACATTTCTTAATTTATTGGCCAAAACTTTTGAAAGCTCAATTCAGCCCCCCTCTTGAGCTACCATTTAGCAAGGGAACAACAAGTGACATCAGAGCAGGCTTCACTAGTTAATTTTAAATTACCAGTATATTAACTTGTAAAGAAATCCAAATGGCCAGTATGTTCCACAACACATCTACTAAGGGATAATCCACTTTTAGACCTCTACTTTTTAATAGAATCAGTTATGGATATTAGAAGATGGGGACGCAAAATTTCTTAATTGCCACAGATTACCAGTGGTCCTTACAGTAAAGAATGAAAAAATATTACTAATACTGAAGATAAATATACCCTAGAAGATATTCAAGTAGTAGAATGTGATATTAAGGTAAAGAATTTACTCTTCTATGCACTATCTTCCTCCGAGTTTGAAAAGATTTTTGCCTATAATTTAGCCAAGAAAATCTATGGCAAATTTCAGGTAGCACACGAGGTACAAATCAAGTAAAAGAAACTAAAATAAATATTGTAGCGCAGGAATGTGAAGCCTTCTCCATGAAGGAGTCAAAATCTATTTTTGAAATGTTTGGAAGATTTTAGAAAATCACCAATGGACTAAAGAACTTGGGAGGGAAATATGAAATACTCAACTTAGTAAAGAAGATCTTAAGATCTCTACTTAGACATTGGATGCCTAAAGTAACTGCTAAACAGGAAGCAAAAGATCTGGATAAAATGATAGTGAAAGAACTCATGGGATCATTTGTGACCCATAAAGTCTTAATGAAGTAAAAATACTAAATGAACTCACAGGTAAGAAATTAATTGCTTTATAAGTAGATTTAGAGAATAAAGAATCTCTAAATGAAGCTTGAAATAGTGAAGATGATGAGGATATGACAATGATAACCAGAAGATTTAAAAATATAATTAGGAAGAAAATATTTGGAAACAGTTCAAAAAGCAACAATAAGAGTAAAGATAAGAAAAAGGAAGTTCCAATTTGCTAAAATTGCAGCAAGGTTGGGAACATGAGGTTTGACTACCCAGAACTAGATAAAAAGCAAGAAGACAAGAAGAAAAGATATAATTCTTACTTTGAAAAAAAGAATACCTCTAACAACAGAAATTTTGAAAAGAAGAAGAAAGCTATGACTGCTTGGGAAATGCTAGAGAACACGATGCAAGAAAGCTCGAGTGAAACAAAAGAAAAACATGAAGCACAATTCAATTTGTTCAGCTCTAAAGAAAGAATCAAGAAGAGCATAACACATGGATAAGCTTCATGGCCATCTATGAAGATGAGGTAAATTTAAAACCTGAAACTTCTGATCTTGAAGAATTATTAGATGAGTTATATTCAGATTTCAAAATTTTTAAAGCCAAACATAAGGAGACAAAAAGAGAGCCAGAAAGAACAATCTATAAATGCTCTAAATTAAGACAAGAAAATACTCAACTCAAGACTAACCAACACATTAAAATAGAACTTGAGCAGATCAAAGCAGAAATCATGCCTTTAGAAAAATATTGACTTCTACTTTATTTAAACTAAAGGCAAAGAAGCAAAGTAGAGAAAACTAAAGAAAGAAATTAATAATCATGGAAGAAAGCTAGAACCTAAATAGAACCTGATTTGGACACCAAAAACTATTGCTAAAGTTGTAAATCTATCATATCTCCAGACAATAGATTAGTAGCATCTAAAAAGTAATGGGTACTCAAATATTTTGCTACAAACCCAGCTGGACCCATTTATAAATGGGTACCAAATAATATAGCTTAACCTTGTCATTGCAGGTGTGCTTGAGGGCCACAGGGAGTAGCCAGTGATATATTGATAGTAGTTTTTCAAGACACATGATAGGGGAGAGGGCGCTGTTCATAGAGCTAAAAGCTAAAAGATGAACAATTGCCTTTCGGGATAATAGAAAAGGTAGAGTGGTTGGGATTGGTAAGATCGGCCAACCTTCCTCTATTACTATTTCGAATGTTTTGCTTGTAGAAGGATTAAAACTTAATCTTCTAAGTATGAGTCAATTTTGTGATAATGGTTATAAGATTGTGTTTGAATCACATATATGTTCTGTAATAGATAGTTTAAATTCAAATATAGTATTTGGAAAAAGATGTAAAAATGTATATTTCGAAGATTTATGTGATATCCAAGTTAAATATCTTGTTGTGAACAATGGAGAATTCTTGTTATAGCATAAAAGACTAGGACATGCCAACAAGCTCATGATTGAAAAACTATACGATAAAGATCTTTTAGTTGGTTTACCTAAACTAAAATTTAACTAAAATGAGTTATGTGATGCTTGCTTAAAGAATCCAACAAAGAAGTATACACAACTAAAGCACTTCAATTTCTACACATGGATCTTGTTGGACCAACAAGAACTAGAAGTCTTGGAAGAAAACATTATGCATATGTCTTTGTAGATAATTATTTTTAGATTCACTTGGATAATGTTTCTTGCTTCCAAAGATGAAACTTACTCGCTCTTTGAAACATTTGCCAAACGTGTACAAAATGAACAAGATTTTCATATAGTAGCCATAAGAAGTGATCATGGTAGAGAATTTAAGAATCAGAAATTCACTGCTTTTAGTGAAAGCAATGGAATTTTGCAAACATTTTCTACACCAAGAACACCACAACAAAATGGATTATCTAAAAGGAAAAACAGATCCTTACAAGAGATGGCAAGAACAATATTGAGTAAATATAACTTACCTCAATATTTTTGGACTAAAGCAATGAATATTATGTAATATTATTAATAGAATATTTGCTAGATTTATACTCAATAAAACTCTATTAGAATTTTATTATGGCAGAAAGTCGAATATCTATCGTTTCCATACCTTTGATTGTAAACTTTTCATTCTTAATAATGAAAAAAAACCATGGTAAATTTGAAAGTAAATATGATAAAGGCATTTTTCTTGGTTATTCCATCATTAGCAAGGCATTTAGAGTCTATAACCTAAAGAATAAAACTATAGAGGAATCTATTCATGTAAAATTTGATGAAAGTACTAACCCCACAAGCAGAATAAGTGATTTTGATGATTAGACAGGAGAACTCACAACATGTGTGGAGAAAATAATGATACAAGATAAAGAAAGAAAATCTCTAGAAACAAAAACACAAGTGTGTGAAGAAGAAACAGATGATGGACCATCCATCAATAAGGTAAATAATAAAGGAAACAATTTTTTTCCTAAAGATTGAAGGTTCATGCATGATCATCCTAAAAACCAATAATTGGTGATATTTATGATAAAGTTAGAACTAGATCTTCATATCACCAAATTTATGATAATCTTACTTTCATTTCTCAATTAGAGCTAACTTACATAGATCAAGCTTTAGAAGATAAAAACTAGGTTATAGTTATGCAAGAAGAATTGGACCAATTCAAATGTAATGATGTATGGATACTTATTGCAATACCTAGCCATCAATTTGTTATAGAAACTAAGTGGGTCTTTAGGAACAAATTAGATGAATCTGGTATAGTAGTAAGAAATAAAGCAAGAGTTGTAGCAAAATGGTACTACCAAGAGCAAAGAATAGATTTTGAAGAGTCATATGCTTCTATTGCCAAAATTGAGACTATCAGAATATTACTAGCTTTTACATCTTTCATGAATTTCAAGCTTTATCAAATGGATGTCAAAAGTGCATTCTGAAATAGTTTCATTAATAAAGAGGTTTATGTAGAACAAATCCCTAGGTTTGAAAATTATCATGATCTAAATCATGTTTTTAAACTCAATAAAGCTCTCTATGGATTAAAACAAGCTCCTCAAGCATGGTATGAGAGATTAAGTAAATTCTTAAGAGAATAAGAATTTATAAGGAGTAAAGTAGATAGCACACTCTTCATCAAAATGATATATTAATTGTTCAAACCTATGTAGATGATATTGTATTTGGGGCTACTAATGATAAATTATGTCAAGATTTCTCTAAAGTCATGCAGGGAGAATTTGAAATAAGTTTGATAGGTATGATGAACTTCTTTCTGGGACTTCAAGTAAAGTAGTTGAAGGAAGGAATTTTGATCCATCAAGCAAAATATACTAAAGAGCTACTTAAGAAATTTGATTTAGAAGAAGGAAAGACACTAGGCACACCAATGACCACCTCTATCAAAATGGATAAAATGAAAAAGGTAAATCTAACTATAAAAAACTATACAGAAGTATGATAGGATCTTTTTTATATTTAACAATAAGTAGGTCAGATATTATATTTAGTGTCTGCATGTGTGCATGATTCCAGTAAGATCCTAAAGAATCGCATCTAGTTGTTATTAAGAGAATCTTTAGATACCTTTTAGACATATCAAATCTTGGTTTATGATATCCAAAAGGGTTAAACTTTGAATTAGTTGGGTACTCTAATGCAGATTTTGTATGATATAAGGTAGATAGGAAGAGTACCTCAAGAACTTAATTTCTTAGAAGCATGATCATATCGTGGTTCTCTAAGAAACAAACATATGTCGCATTATCAATAGATGAGGCTGAATATGTAACGATAAGTAGTTGTTATGCATAGATTTTATGGATAAAACAATAATTGAGTGACTTTGGTTTAAAATACGTTGATACACCTATTAGATGTGATAATACCATTGTCATAAATCTAATAAAGAATCCTATATTGCATTCTAGAACTAAACACATAGAAGTCAGACATCACTTCATTAGAGACCATGTACAAAATCACAATATTTGCTTAGAATATGTACCTATTGAAAATCAATTAGCAGATATTTTTACAAAACCACTTCCAAAGGATAGATTTTGTAAGATTAAAAGAGAACTTGATACACTAGATCCATATTCATAAAATGCATATTACATGATTTAATTGCTTTTATAATATGATCACGTGATTAGGATAATAAGATCATTCATAAATGATATATTTCTAATATTTGGAATATTGCAAAAGTTCCTCAAAAACTTTGAAAGAGTTTCTGAGCATTTTTCCTCACTGAAACAATTTCTTTGAACACCTTCAGAAGTTCTAAAACACCACTTCAAAACCTCTAAAGCACGGTTTTAACTACCTCAAAGTCTTAACTTATAACTTCAACTCTGAAGCCCTTTAGCGCACGCTGAAATGTCTTTAGAACTTCTGAAGCTATAACTTTAAAAGTTTTAAAAACCCAACACATTACTTTAACATCATCAGAATCTCTAAAATCATATTTTAGAGACTCCAAACCCTGTAAGTACCCTAGCTTCAGAGAAACACTGAACCTTCATCTTCAATCTCTGAAAGCTTGCTTCAGATACATTGATTCAAATTCTCGCCTCATTAACATACTCTCTAGTTTCCTCATTTCATTCCATCCTTCTAAAAATCCCTCTTCTTCAAAACCTTAATCCAAAGATCCTCCAAAAATCCATCTGCTGCAAATGGCTAGGACAAAGAGGGTGAGCGAATAGGCAGAATCCTCATTTATAGGTTCTGAGATAAGAAGAAGAGAAAGCTCAGTAGAAGAAACTCCAAGAAAGAAAAGGAGAACTGAATATTATGTCTTAAAGGTAATCTTCAATAATAAGAAATCTATTCACAATAGATACATTGAAAGATTTGAAAATAGAAAAATTGTGAAAGGTAGAATGTTTGATTTCGAGGCATTTGGAGAAAATGGGTTGAACCTAGAACTAACCAATTGGATTATGTTCTAAGGCTGGGAAAGACTTATAAGCTATAAGGATAAATGTTATGATAGAATGGTTCAAGTCCTAGTTACCAATTTCAATTACAATACTCAAAAATCATAGATTGGAAAGTTAGAAATAAATTTATCTCTAGAGAATATAAGAGATGCATTCAGGATTCCTAAGATAGTAAAATAAGAGATTGAATAGCCATCAGAGAGAGCTAAGCTATTTTTAGATCTAGCTGAAGTAGAAATCAAGAAGAAGATGAATTACTTGTATGTCAGTCATCTAAATATGGATCTTAAGTTTGCTCATATGTTGATCTTCAACAACATATATCCAAAATTAGGAGGAACAGATTAGATTTTTGAAAAAGAAGGCAAAATTCTATGGGCTATGATGCGCAAAAAAAGGTAGATATTACTCAGATCATGGCTGATTAGTTGTACTTGGTCAAAACATCTCCCAAGTATCATCTTCTTTAGGCAATAATCATGAGCAAATTTCTCAGGATAGCCAATGTTGATCTTTCCAAAGAAGAAGGAGAAGAGTTCACGGAAAGAGAAAAAATAAACAAAGATACTTTGAAAAGAATTGGCTTCAAACCAACTCTATAAGGTTCGATATCTCAGAAGTCAAGAAAGGAAGAGCAGATGAAGAAAACTAGAGTTAAAGAAGAAAGAAAAGAAATGCAAGAAACTATGGAAGATGCCACAAACATAAGAGAAGAAGCCACGACAAGAAATGAAGAAGATACAGAACAACAAGATAGAAAAGAAAGTATAACAATAGTACCATCCAGACCTACTCAAGCTTAACAACACTCTTCCATTCCCCAACCTCATCAACCCACCTACATAGTTCCACAAAACATAGATACCATACTTTCAACTCATCTACTTCCCATTCATGCAAGGTTAACTAACCTTGAAACCCAAAACTCAAATCTTTACATGAGGATAAACTCAATTTGGGAATCTTTGCTTCACAAATTAGATACATTGAGTGCTCAGATTGAAGCTGTCAAAACCCAACATTCACCATCCTACCCACTTCAATCATTTCCTCACCAACCACTTCACAAAACTCCTTCACCCATCCATTCCCCCACACAATGACCATCTCCAACTTCACACTCATTCACTCTAGAAGTTGTCCAGCCTTAGGCTGAACCCTCTAAAGCTATTCTTCCAAACTCTCATCAAACACAACCTTCTCCAGTCTTTACTAAATTTCTACCCATTGAACCATCACCAATTCTTCCAAAAACCAAAGCATCAAGAAATCCAACCCCTCTACTTAAACTAGCTCAATCCATACCAAAGACCAAAGCTTCCAGAAAACCACCATCTGCCCCCAAACACAAACCTTTACCAAATCCAAAAGCCCCATCTAAACCAAAATCTTCTTCAAAAACTAGACTCATTCTTCCACCACTAAAACCCACACATAGACCTTCCACCCAAGAACCCATCAACTTGTATGAAGAAGAATATCGTGCCAAGAATGCATGCAAACTACATAACCATTTAGAACAATACACCCATCTATTTCCTTAAGTTGTTGGATCCAAATTACACCACAAGAATTAAACTCATTCTAGCACCTTTTTTAATAGGTATTCTAATACAACCTCAAACCTCCACAAACCCTATACCTACCCCACCTACTAACCATACACCTTTCACCGATAATCCTTCCCACTACCCCTTAACCTACTCTAGAAAGCCTAAGAAGACCTAATCTACTACTATCTTTCCTTCACATCTTTCTTTTTTGGCTATACTTATTCTTGTTGGTCCCAAAAGTTAGACAAAACTAAAGAGGGAATAGGTGAATTCAGTACTTAAAAAAAATTATTTTTCAACCCCTTTTTGGATTACTCTTCCCTTTAGTAATCAATCACTTAATCAACAAATGCACAAAATAAATAAGACACAATGATTTTTATAGTTGTTCAAGTAAACACTCTACTCCACTCTTCCAAGAGCACTATTCTCTTAGTATCTTAGGTTCCACTATTCCCAATAGCAGAAATACAATAGTATCCCCAACACTCTTCTAGAATCTAACTCTATGGGGCATAAACAAGTGCTCCAATGCTCTGCTAGATTCTAGCTCCAAGGGGCATAAACAAGTATCCCCGACACTCTTCTAGATTATAGTTCTAGGGGGTGTATTCACGGTGCTCCCAGCACTCTTCTAGATTCTAGCTCTAGAGGGCATGAATAATTTGCTCTTGTCTGCACTCAGATAGTCACAACTCTTCTTGAGTCTAGTCTAGTCTCTACCACTAGGTCAAGGAACTTTACAAGAAATGAATATTAGAAGTTTAAGCACAAGAATTTCTCAGTAACCACATGGAAAGGTTTCTAAAAGTTGAATATAGAAGTAAATGATCTTCCCAAAGGTAGTTGAGAGCCTTAAAAAATTGAGGAAGGTTAGAATGCAAGGCTCTTGACTCTTGAAGAATTGTAGAAGGTTTAGCTTAGATCAGTAAATGCTCTCAAGAGAGTTTTGAATGATTTTCTCAATACTTTGCCTGTTCCTCCTGCTCCAACGATGCATTATTTATAACTACTTTGAATTCTAGTTGTTGGTGGTAGGTGAGCTCTATTAATAATAGAGGATATTTTGATTGGTATATTTCGAATTCTCTAATTTTTGCATATTTATTGTATGCTGGAATGCCTATAGTGTCGACCTCGGAGAAGATGATTTTAAGTTTCTCAATAAGCCCTGGTTGAGGTATTACTGCAATGGCTACCTCTTTCATTAATATAGGAAGATCGTTATTAATGATGAGCAAAGACCAACAATTTATTCTGACCATTACTCATCATTTACTTATGATAAACGAAGTATTTGTCTAGCTATCTATAAGACAAAGTTCCTTCGTCTTTGTCTTTCGTAAGTAACAGACGAATTATCCTTTCTATTGCTACCAGATGAATCAACCATTCAATTTGTTTGTTTGTTGCATCATAGAAGCATAGATGTCTTGTTGCTTCAGTGCTTCATCTGTTGGATTTGTTTGTTATAAGTAACAAACGAAGTGTTGGATCGTAGACGAGTTTTCTTTATGCCTTTGTCCGATGGAACATTTCTCCGCTCCGTCTGTTAATGGCAGACGACCACTGATGAATTCTTTGTTCTACCATATGCTACTTGCTTCTTCCGCTTTGTCTGTTGATGGCAGACAATCATTAGCTCACTTGTGATAGATGAAGTTTCTACTCTGCCATATGATTCTTGCTTCTATGCTTTGTCTGTTGATGGCAGATGAAGTTTTTGTTCTACTGAAAGGGTCTTCACTTCTTCCGCCTTTGTCTATTCTCATCAAATGACCATTGGCATAACTGTGGCTTCCTTATGATAGATGAAATCTATTATATATATACTATCTTGCCTCCGTCAAATATGATTTTCCACTTCGACAAACAAATGGAAACAGGCGAGCCCCCTTTTCATTCATGCTTTATTTGTTACAACACTTCATCGTTTGCTTCTTTATTTGCTCAAGCCTTGTGACAATGGAATATGTTTTTTGTATTCATTTTTCTTTAAGACCTGCAATTTGATTCTATATGCTAAAAGCTCGATAACGTCTATTAGTATATAATCTTTAATCAAGTTTTGTTCATGTCAACATTCTCCCCCTTTTTGATGATGACAAAACTTGATTAAAAATTATCTCATAAAAGATAATCTCCCCCTGAATGTATGAAGATAAAAAAAATATTTGCAATGTTTAATCATTTTACAAGTTGCTATCTTCTGATGTTTCCTTATCTTATTTTATATATATTCTCTATATTCTCCTCCTAATTATTTAGAATGCATTCTCTCCTTGATTAGTCAAAGAGTATGTAGTTTTATATTTTCTTTTTAAGATAATTTGCATATTCTTTCTCCCTCTTTTTGTCATAAGTGAAAAGACATACTCCCTCCTAGTAAGATACACACAAATAGAAGTAGCCGAAAAATAATGAAAATTTTTTATTTCATTTCAGTGAAAACAAAGCTACAAATGAAAATGATAACAAGAAGATAAGCACTCAGCCTACATGTAAAGAGCAAGAGAGGTTGTGTGTGAGATTGCAGACGAGGTGTACTCAACCTTTGGAAACAATCTTCAGATAAAGTGAGAATGGAGCACTGTATGCAAATAGCTTACTTCAAATAAGATCAAGTTTAGCCTTAAGATAACATATTCAATGTCGCAATTTCAAGCATAGAAAAATTAGAGATTTCACTTTCAGATTATCACATTTGTCATGCCTAATTCTCCTCTAATGTTGCAGAAACTTTCTAAAGATAGTGGCTTGGTAAAGATATCAGTAAGTTTAGCACTTATGGGCACATATTCTAGACATATATCATATTTTTCAACATGATTTCTAATAAAGTGGTGCCTAATTTCTATATGCTTAGTTGTCAAATGTAAAATTGGATTCTTTGTCAAGCATATAGCACTAGTGTTGTCACACTTAATGGGAATGTCTCTACAGCTCATTCTATAATCGAGAAGTTATTGTTTCATCCATAACAATTGAGCACAGCAACTTCCAATTACTATATATTCAACTTCTGTTGTAGAGAGAGCAACACTACTTTATTCTATAGAACCATGATGCTAAACTATTTTCTAAAAATTGACATATTCCACTAATACTTCTTCTATCGACTTTATATCCTCCAAAATCAGTATCAGAATATTCAATGAGTTCAAAATCAGTACCTTTGGGATAATAAAGTCCTAGATTTGGTGTATCAACAAAATTTGTTTCACTACAGTAAGGTGAGATTCTTTGGGACTGGATTGAAATCTAGCACATACGCAAACACTAAAGAGAATATCTGGTCTAGATGCAGTAAGGTAAAGAAAAGATCCAATCATACTTCTATATAATTTTTGATCTACGAGTTTATTTTTTTCATCCCTGTCCAGCCTTATTGATGTGCTCATTGGAGTGCTTGCTACCTTAACTTCTTCCACTTTGAACTTCTTTATCATCTCTCTAGTGTATTTGGATTGACAAATATAATTTTCATTATCTCTTTGCTTGATTTGCAATTTAAGGAAGTAAATCAATTCTCCCATCATACTCATTTCAAATTTAGCATGCATGCTCTTTGCAAAATCTTGACTGAGTTTTTCATTAGTAGCTCCAAACATAATGTCATCCACATAAATTTAAACTATCAAGATATCTTTATCAATATTTTTGATAAACAGAGTATTGTCAACCTTTCTTCTCTTGAATTTATGCTCAACCTTTCATACCAAGCTCTTGGAGCTTGTCTTAAACCATATAAAGCCTTGGTGAGCTTATAGATATGATCGGTTGATCAGCATTCTCAAAACCGGGAGGTTGATCTACATACACTTCTTCACTTAAATATTCATTCAGAAATGTACTCTTTACATCCATCTAAAATAACTTAAAAGTTCTTATAGGATGCAAAAGCAATTAGTATTCTAATAGCTTCTAATCTAGCTACAGGGGCATATGATTCTTCAAAGTTAATTCCTTCTTCTTGAGTGTACCCTTTAGCAACTAATCATGCTTTGTTTCTTATAACTAAGCCACTTTCATCTAGTTTATTTCTAAATACCCATTTAGTTGCGATTACATCAACATTCTTTGGTTTTGGAACTAATTCCTATACTTTTTTCCTTTCAAACTGATTAACCTCTTCTTGCATTGCTATAATCCAATTTTCATCATTCAAAGCTTGATCAATATTAGTTGGTTCTATTATAGATATAAAGGCATAATTACCATAGACATTTTGCATAGACCTTCTTGTTTTTACACCGTCATATGCATTTCTTGTAATTTGCTTTCTAGGATAAGCAGTAACAAACCTCAAATCAGTAGGTGGTTAATAAGGAACATTACCTACTCTTACCTCCTATTCATTTTCTAAACTTAGTACATCTTTGCCATTAGTATCATTCTCTTGATCTTTCAATTTGAGCTTCTTTATATTTGTTGTAGCTTCATCTGTATCACTATTACACTCCTTTCTTGGGGTTATATTTGCTTCATCAAATTTGACATGTATGGACTCTTCTACAACCTACGTTTTCTTAATGTAGACTCTAAATGTTCTACTGTTGGAATAGTAACCAAGAAAGATAGCTTTATTGCTCTTTGGATCAAATTTTTTAAGGTTTTTCATTGTTTAGCACATAGCGTAAACATCCCAAGGGATGGAAATATGAGATGTTTGGTTTTCTTTCTTTCTAAAGCTCATAAGGGTATTCTTTAAGATTGCTCTTATAGTGACTCTGTTCAGCACATGGCAAGCAGTACTAACTGCTTCTTCCCATAATATTTTAGAATTACTTTCATTCAGCATGGTTCTTATCATTTTCTAAATTGTCTAATTCTTTCTTTTCACAACTCCATTTTTGGGGGAGTTTTGGGAGATGAGAAACTATAGTGAATTCCTGCTTAATCACAAAAAGTAATGAATCTTTGTTCTCGAATTTACCACCGTAATCACTGCAGATGGATACAATAGACATTTGTTTCTCATTTTGGAGTAGCTCTGAAAAAGTATAAAACATTAAAAATATTTCGTCTTTGCTAGTCAAGAGAATTACCTATGTAAATCTAGATTAGTCATCCACTATCACATATACATATCTTTTTCCTCCAAGTGTGACTATGTCTAATGGTCCAAATAAATTTATATGCAATAGTTCTAGAGCTCTACATATAGATAATTCATTTTTAGGATGAAAGGATACTTTGGTCTGTTTTGACGATTGACAAGATTTGCATATTTGATTTTTGTCATAGTTTAATTTTGATAGACCAATCACGAGATCCTTTTTTAACAAAGATTTGATATTTAACATATTGATATGTCCAATCCTCTTGCCATACCCATGGATCATTCTTGACTGCAATTAAGCATTTTCCAACTATATCATCCAGTTGTACTAGATAAATATTTGCATGCCTTATTCCTCCAAACAGTAAATTATTATCTATACTGAATACATTACATGCAGATGATTGACACACAACTTTGTGACCCTTGTCACATAATTAACTGATGCTTAGCAAATTGTGCTTGAGTCCTTCTACATATAAAACATCATCTATGCATGCATTGAATAAACCATAAACTTTATCTATTCCCTCGATAAGACCTTTATCATTGTTGTCAAATGCTACTATTCCTTCATCCATTGGCTTTAATTCTTCGAACATCTTTTTGTTCCCAGTCATGTCTCGAACAACCACTATCTATAAACCATGTATTTCCAGACTTAGCTTTGAGACTTACCTGTATTCAAAGTAAATTTTCTTCTTACCTTGTTAGTACCCAAGTATTTGGTCCAATGATGTTAGTGGAAAAGTGTGTGAAATAAGTGTATGCTCATTGCTTACTTTTTTATCTCATCTTAGCACCTTTTGCTTGCATCTTTTTGACATAATAATCATACACCTTGTGCCCAAATTTGTTGCAAAAATAGTAAATATTTAGGATTTTGCTAGATACAATATATTCCATTGGTTTTTTATCTAAGAATAATTTATGAATCTTCTAATATTTGGATAATTTTTTTTCTTCTATGAGGTTCACTCCCTTGGACCACCTAGCCAATTTTTATAAATTTTCATTTGATTGTTCATAGCCAAGTCCCTTTTTGTTGGTTTGACCGGTCATTCTCGTAAATTTGGTCACAGACTCCCCTGGATTGGAGAATTTACTCTATATATTGTTTAATAATTCTATCTCTTTCTTCAGATCTCCAACCTCCTTTTATAGAGATAAATTTCTTTCTACCAGAATAAAATTTACTTTAACAGTTACATCAAAGTGTCCTTTCTTTTGAGTAAGTTTCTGGCCAAGTGATTCGAACTCACTGAAGAAAGAGTTGTATGATTGATGTAACTTATCAAGGTTTTTGCATTTGAGGGTGATTTGATCTGTTGATTCATTCTCCATCTAGGCTATGCAGCATATATTTGCAAGGTGTCCAACTTCATTATCACCTTTCTCACTTGAGCTAGTTCCTGATGATTCTTCATCGTTCACATACATTCCTCTGGCTTGGTTTCATGAGGACTTCTTGAAGTATTCCTTTTCTTTTCTATCATCCTTCTCGTTCATATTTACTCTTTCTTCGTTAGGACATTTAGGAAGCATGTGTCTGATTCCTCCACATCTATAGCATGTAGGGAGATCCTTCTTTCTTTCAGTCATTTTCTTTTGTTGTCTAAGTTGTCTCCTTAATGAGCTGCCTCTGCTGCTTCTTACAAACTTTCTAAAAATTTTTGACCAACATGGCCATATCATCTTCAGATTGTGATGTTGAATCACTACTTCTTTCTTTGGATACTTTCAAAGTAATACTTTTCTTTGGTTTTCTCAACTCCTCCCTTTTTTTCTTAATTAGCTCGTGTGACATCAATGAGCTGATAAGATCATCCACAAAAAAAGTGTTTAGATCCTTTATGTCCTCTATTGTTATAATTTTTTGGTTCCATGATTCTAGCAGTGCCCTTAGTATCTTCAAACCTTTTAAAGTATTAGTAACTTTAGAAAAATGAGCATACATTTCAAATATACGTTCTCCTTCCTTCAACCTAAAATTTTCTAGTTCCCCTATCAACATATTTCTTCTGGTTCCCTTGACTTGTGAGGAACCTTCATAAATAGATAATAATTTATCCCATATATCTTTTAGAGTAGTGCAAGAGGATACTCTATCAAACTCAGATGAGGATCCACAAAATTATAAGTTCATACCGTTTGCATTATTTTGAACTGAGGTGGCTTCCTCTTTGGTCCATGCATCTACTTTACTAGTGGAAAAAGTGATTCTGACTTTAATAACCCTCAAAAATTCCATGTCATTGGCTATAATAAATTAGTTCATCCTTAACTTCCAGTGAGCAAAGTTAGTTCCATCAAATAGAGGTGGCCGGGAAGATGATTGCCCCTTGTTGAATATTTGTAATGAGGATGATAGGTTTGTCATTGGATCACTACAAGTATTTATGTAGTCTGCTCTGATACTACTTGTTGGTCCCAAAGGTTAAACAAAACCCAAGAGGGAATGGGTGAATTGGGTGCTTAAAAAAATTATTTTTCAACACCTATATGGATTACTCTTCCTTCTAGCAATCAATCACTCAATCAACAAATGCACAAAATAAATAAGACAAAATAATTTTTATAGTGGTTCGAGTAAACACTCTACTCCACTCTTCCAAGAGCACTTTTCTCTTAGTGTCTTAAGTTCTCTAATAGTTGAGAGTCTTAAAAAAGTTAAGGAAGGTTTGAATGCAAGGCTCTTGACTCTTGAAAGATTGCAGAAGGTTAGCTCAGATCAATAAATGCTCTCAAGAGGGTTTTGAATGATTTTCTCAATATTTCGTTTGTTCCTCCTGCTCCAACAATGCTTTATTTATAGCTGCTTTGAATTCTAGTCATTAGTGGTAGGTGAGCTTCATTAATAACAAAGGATGTTCTAATTTATGTATTTTGAATTCTCTAACTTCTGCATATTCCTCGTATGCTGGAATGCCTATAGCGCCAACCTTAGAGAAGATGATTTCTAGTTTCTCAATAAGCTCTAGTCGAGGTATTAATACAATGGCTACCTCTTTCGTTAATATAGAAAAATCATTATTAATGATGAGCGAAGACAACCAATTCGTTCTAATTGTTGTTCATCTTTTACTTATGATAAACAATATATTTATCCAGCTATCTATAAGACAAAGTTCCTTTGTTTTTGTCTTTTGTAAGTGACAGACGAATCATCCTTTGTATTGTTGTCAAACAAATCAATAATTCAATTTCTTTGTCTGCTGCATTGTAGAGGAATAGATGTCTTGTTACTTTAGTGCTTCATCTATTGGGTTTGTTTGTTGTAAGTAACAGATGAAGTGTTGGATCATAGACGAGTTTTCTTCATGCCTTTATCTGATGGAATATTTCTCCGATTTGTCTATTAATGGTAGATGATCACTGACGAATTCTTCATTCTACCAGATGCTCCTTGCTTCTTCTGCTTTGTCTGTTGACGACAGACAATCATTAGCTCACTTATGATAGATGAAGTTTTTGCTCTACCATACAATTCTTGCTTCTCTGCTTTGTCTGTTGGTGGCAGACGAACCTTTTATTCTGCTGAAAGGGTCTTCACTTCTTCCGCCTTTGTCTATTCTCATCAGACAACCATTAGCATAATTGTGGCTTGCTTATGATAGACGAAATTTGTCAAATATGATTTTCCACTTTGACAGACAAATGGAAACAATCGAGTCCTTTTCATTCGTGCTTTGTCTATTACAACACTTCGTCATTTATTTTTTTACTTGCTCAAGCCTTGTCGTCATGAAATATGTTTTCTGTGCTCATTTTACTTTAAGACCTATAACTTGAATCTGTATGCTAAAAACTTGATAACGTCCATTAGTATATAATCTTTAATCAAGTTTTGTTTGTCATCGAAACCATGCATTCATGTCAACAATTCTTCCATGTGATGTTACTTTCTTTTGTTGTGTTGTATCTACACTTGCATAGATGTATCTATATTTGTTGTGCTGTAACTTTCATCATTTATGAAAATTCATTTTCTATATCACCTTGATGTACACATGTGTTTTGCAATTATTATTATATGTGTACAACTCTTTCTGATTATAATGCAATTTCTCTTTCATTTTCTTTCACCCTCTTTATATTTTAGTTCTTTTTTATTATGACAAAAAGGGGAAGACATAGGAGAAATACTGAGTAACTAAGAAGATATGAAAGTAACTTAGTGCATCCATTCAAGGGGAGCCACACTAAGTTAGTAGAAGCCACATTAAGCCCATAGGAGCACATTACATATTATGCATATTTTGTGAAAGGTTCATACTCAAATATTTTATCATCATCAAAAAGGGGGAGAATGTTGAGTCTAAGCCCTCTAGTAAACTTGATTTTGATGATGAATGTAATTAAATAACTAAGTTTTGATGATGAGCAAATAAGTGAGTCAAGAATTAAGGTACTAACACGTTACTTTTCAAGTGATGCAACATTTATATGTTAAAATAGTATTAATTTGTTAAGCAAATTAAGGAGGGTAATTATTAATTTTAAAGTGTATCATATTAAGACTTCACAGGAACAAATTTAAAGAATGCTCAAATACTCAAGTAAAAATCACTCATAAGCAATTCAAAAGTATTCAGAAATACTTCAGAGATAAATTAGAACCCCTTCAGAGATAAGGTGTGAAGCTCAGAAGTATTCAAAACTACTTTAGAACCTCTTTAGAAACAAGTTAGAACCTTCTTAGAGATAATGAGCAATCCTCAAAATTAACTCCAAAGCAGTTTCATACTTTAGAGGTAGTTCAAAAGCATTCCTAAGTCTCTAGAAATACTTCATAAGTAAAACACTCTACTTTAGAGAAAGCCTTTGCACTCAGAAGTTTGTCAAAAAGAACTTCAAAAATACTTCCAAGGCTTAGAGATGCTTCAGAAGTCCAATAACCATGGTACAGAATAAGTTCAGGAGAAATATTTACACTTAGAACCTTGTAAGTAATTCAGAATGGCAATCTTGTACTCAGAAGTTCTTCAAAAGCAACTCAGAAGCTCTTTAGAGGCATTTTCAAAAGTCAAAACTTAATAAGTATATTAGAAATAGAATTCAATCTTCAGAGATACTTCAAAAGTTTTTCAGAAGCTAAAATATGACCGTTGACAGCGTTAGAAACCAAGATTAACCTTCAAAAGATCTGAGAGTGTTCAGCCAAGAACAATTCAAATTTTATCTTGGTTCAAAAGTTCTGAAGATGTGCTTTAGAAACTTTGATAGAAGGTGGATCTAATGGTAACTTACAATAAGTCAACATTAGAATTTTTTAAGACTTATCTTAGAAGTTCTAAAGCCAGACAATATGTAAAAAGTCGTACCAAATCTACCAAACATTTGAAAAATTATAAAAAGTTACATTGAGTATAATCTCTTCCATAACTTATAAAAGGATGATTAAAGCAACACACAAAACAACAGAAAAATAGTTAAAAAGAGAAATTTCTAACTCAAGCCTTTACAAGAGAATTCAACATCTTTTTCCATTTTTTCAACTCCAACTTCTTTAGCATTGTTAGAGCAATCGAAGCCAAATCTACTTTACTATCAAGGAATTTTATACCTACGTCCTTATTGCTTACTTTGTTCATTTATTTAAGCTTTTAATTTTTATATAAATTGGCCTGAGTAAGAGGCACTAATCTATACATTTCTTTTTAGTATTTGTTAAAGTAAGCAAGGTGCTTACTACTTATGCATCAAGAAAAGTAAGTAGAAGGACGTGCTGTAAGTGTATGAGTTGGTTGGTGAGCTCTGAAAACCAACAAGTTGATTGGTGAGCTCTAAAAACCAACATGTTTTTGATGAGGTTGATGAAAGTGTTAGTGTAACCTGAGATCATTAGAGGAAATTGACTCAAAGAAGTGGAGTATGTACCCAAGAAGGGTCAAACTACTATAAAATATTGTGCAAATGTGCTATGAAAGTTACGTCCCTTTATTTTAAGCACATTTCTCAATTTATTAGTCAAAACTTTTGAAAACTCAATTCCCCCCCCCCCCCCCTTCTGTTGAGCTACTATTTAGTAAGGAACCAACATAGTTTTTCATCATAGCTGTGGCAAAAATGATTCTTTTAAGAATTTAGGTTATCAATTTATAAAATCTAATACATTCATTATGTCGAGTCAAGTACCATTATTTATTATTGATTAAAAAAACTCTTGTTTATACTCTACATAAGTCTCCAAATAATATAACATTTTAAATCTAAGCTAAACATACTATATTGAATAGAATGAATGAATTAGAATTTATAAATCAAATTCTCAAATCAAGTATTTTTACCATAATATGGTAAGATCATTTTTTGAAACATTCCCTTTATACTTTAGTTTATACTTACAAAAAAATATACTTTCAAATCAAACAAGGTAAACATTATATATATATATATCATTATTTTTCACTATTACTCTTTTTTTGTCAATTGATGCCTTTTATTTTCATTTGTTATTTTATTTTTTTTAAATCATATATCCTTTTTATATAACAATCATTATACCATCTTATACTCTAAAGATGCATCTCACAAGTGGCAAAAGAGGCGGAAAAGTGGGGAAGCAAGTTATTAAATAATATAAGTTATTTAATAATTTTATTATTTTTTAAAAATTATATAAGAAAAAATAATTTAACTTATAGTCTTATATTTCTAAACGAATAAGTGCTATACTAATATCTTTATATTAAAAATTAAATATAATTTGATACACTTAAGGATTTAATTACTTTTTGCCAATGGTATTCTAAATCTATTTTATGGTTTATATCAAATTTATTTAAATCAAAATATTTCATAATAGTCATTAATTTAATACAATTTTTAAATATACAAATTTAATGTAATCATAACCATAAAATAGGATATTAGCATCATTAAAAATTACATTGGATAAATTTTTAAAAAATGATTATTTAATTGTGTCAAATTAAATTGAATCTGTTTTTCTCTATCCCCTCTTTCCTTTTTCTAGAATCTCACTCTCTCACTTAAAATTTTTTTGAAAGACCCTTTCTCACAAATTTTGTTATGAAAATTGAAGATATTAAGAACTTGATTTATTTTTTTTTTCATCTGCCTCTTCTTCTTTCTTGGATTTTAGCTTCTACTTAGAGTGGAATGAAGGACCTTAGAAAATGAAGCTGTAAAATCATTTTCAAGTTCACTTAAAAATCGCAAGCAATGACTATTCCTACACATGCAAATTAAGCATTGCCCACATGGCCTAGCTAATTTATGACGTATATATAAGTTTATAGCAGTGTATTTAATTAAAACAATGTAGTTATTTGCAATTGCCACATAGCTTTCTTGAAAAAAGTCAAAGCCCTTATTATTTTCAATTTTGCTAATATTTCATCAAGTTCATTGAGAAATGTTCAATGCTAGATGCCTCAAGTATTTGTTTTACATATGATTTAACATAAAAATAAAGAATAAAGGGATTTAAAATCCCTTTTACTCTTTTCATAATAATTTTATGAAAAGAGTAAAAGGGATTTTACTCTTTTCATAAAATTATAAAATTCTACAGAAACACCTTCTCCATCCACTACTCCTCCTCCAGTAGAATCACTTATACCTGAATATCGAAAAAATCGCACTAATAGAGAATTAGACGGACTTATTATTCAGGAACCTTATAAAAAATGCGTCTATAAAGAATTACCTATTCAATTAAAAGACTTATCACAAGTTATAGAACAAAATAATTTTACAAATCACAAATTAATCTCTTTAGAAAATAAAATAAAAGAACCAGTCCCAGTACAACAACTAAAATCTCCTATAATATCAACCAAACCATTATAACCACCTATGTCCTTCATTTCTAAATTACCAGTGCTTAAAGAACCTATGAGTGAACCAGACCAAACCACCATTCAACATCTTAAATTACCTCCTCGATTATCTACTATAAACTCTAACATTAAAAAATTAGATGAACGATATAAATCCAAAGGAAAAGCTTTTATTCAAACATTATCAACAAAACAACCATCTCCCTCCATTACTCCTGACTATATCCTACAACGAATGTATTATAAAAGTAGAAAAAATTATTATCCACGTCCTACACCTGTTAATCAACAATTTGAAGAAGGACGAAAAACCACTCAAAATGAATTTAACCATAATTCTGTCTATGAATGGAATATAGATGGAGCAAGTGAATATCAAATATGGAATATGTGTAATAGTATTATGATGTATTCTACATTATTACAACACATTAGACGCTTTAAGGCACGAGATGCTGCAATTACTATTGCTTATGGGTTTACTGGCCAACTCAAAGGTTGGTGGGAAATTCAATTATCTCAACAAGAACAATTAAGTATATTAGATGATGAAAATCCCGTTGAAACTCTCATTAGTACTATTATCTATCAATTTTTAGAAAAAGTTGAAGATTATCAAGCCTCTATTCGCGAAAGACTATTAAAACTACGTTGTAAAAAACTATCTAAATATAAATGGTATAAAGATGTATTTATGACAGATGTTCATCTTTTAGAAGATGGAAGCGCACCTATCTATAAAGAAAAATTTCTTCAAGGTCTACCCTCTGTATTTGAAAATAAAGTCAAAACCCTCATCAAACAAGAAAATGAAGGAAAACTAGCTTATGAAAATTATACCTGGGGAACACTATTCACCAAAATCAGAAATGTTGCGAATGAATTCTGCAATCAAAAGAAGGTCGAAGAAACTAAATTCCTTAGAAGCCAAGATTTTTCTGAATTTTGTTTTCAATATGGGATTGAAAAATTACCCTTTCAAAAACAACTCCTTCGACCTAAACATCCCAAAACCAAATATTATAAAACTCACAAACTCCATCGTAAAAAACATAAATATCCTTTCTCTAAACCACACAAATATTATAAAAGAACTTCTAAACCTACTCCATCTCCTTCTAAAGATAAAAGTTCTATTAAATGTTATAAATGCGGAAAGTATGGACATTATGCTTCTAAATGTTATAAAAATAAAGTCAGAGAATTAATATCACAAAAGGACTTAACTTTAGAAAGCCTAACCATAAAACTACAACAATTATCCTATTCTTCTAAATCAGAATCTAATCATAGTGAAGCAGAATCTGATACATCCTCTTCATCTTCTTCCTCTAAAAACTCTAAAGCCAATAATAACATTATTTCTACTTGTCATTGCTCCTTATCTCCACATAACTATGAAACCTCTAGTTCTTCCACTTATTCATTAAATGTTCTTAATTCTTCTGACAAGGCTATATTGGATATTATAAATGAAATATCTGATCCCGATACTAAAGCACAATTACTCACTACTTATCTTCAAACTACTAAAGGCAAAGAAAAGGAAACTGAAAATACTAAATTCAATCTTGAGAAAGCTCCTTCCTTATTAAATAT